>LR737380.1:39695461-40008180 GCA_902655005.2 Marronus borbonicus | reverse complement strand
TCTGATGTTAATCAGAACATCAAAATTACATTTTCGTAATTGTAACACCAGCGTATTTTAAGTAAAATTGACCCTTAAGGTTTAAAGAAAGCACCAATATCAAAACTTACGTTAGATCAGAACCTAATCTACTTTATTGCTTTCCAAAAGGTCATACATATTCCGTTAAAAGTGAAACGGCCGTAGATGCTTTAGTATGCAGCGAGAAGTAACATCGTTATTTACTTAATGAAAAAAACAACTCAAAGCGGCTTCATAACCGTCCATGAACGAAAACGCGTGTTCGGTATCGTATCTGGATCGTTCCATTAAATCGAATATTTCCGCGCAGATTTTTTCACACAATCATGTTTAGAATGTTTCGCCTCGATGTATATCGGTCCAGCAGATAGAATCACATCAGTGAATCTAACCACATCCCGGCCATAACTTCATATCAGCGCGATATCAAGATGATAGCGGGCTTCTTCCTCCTCTGATCCTCTTGTTACTACCGCAACCGTGGCTTTTCTCCACATTAAAGCCTTGGATATCGCACCTAGTTTTTCGAATGTTAATAGAACAAGAGATATCCTCTTCATACTAAGCAAAGTAAATATGAAATAATGTGAAAATAAGCATGTTTTCTTTCTGCACTTCCTTAAATCTATGATTAATTTTGCATGTTGCCTATTGATTTTCTGTGTACTAGTTTTATTGAATTTGATCAATCAAAGAGGAACTGCACTAGATGCTAACTCCAAAAAAGTATACCTGCTCATTAAACACAAAAGTATCCGTACACTCCGCATTTCGAGGAAACGTCGATCCTCATTTTCAACCGTCGACCGAATGATGCGAGAAAAAATTCCATTTTCGGTTTATCTTTCGAATTGCCAAGAAAGTTCTCAAGTGTATTGCCTCGCGTAGTTTAGACCATGTTGCCTCGCGATAAACTAACTCTCATTATTTTTTACCTGCAGAAAGTTAAATACTCTAAACTAACAACTTTGCTAATAATATTAAGAGCAATAAATTTTAAGTTATTTCTTTGGTGCAATAAGGCCAGAACTTGTAATTTCAATGGAGAAATATTTATTGTAACATTTTGACGCTGTTGTTTGCAGCGCTAGTTAAATTAATGTACTATGTGCAATACCCGCGAACTATTTTGAAAAATGATCTCTAAGACTCGTTTAGCAAATATTCTTGTAAAACGACAAGAAGTTAAATGCTGCATCTAATTATAGGTAGGATAGTAAAAAATACTAATTTGAGTTTGTTGTTTCATTTCAGGACGATTCCGATTTAGTATTTGAAAATTTAGATGCAACGAACAGCCATATATCCAGAAGGCATGTTCCAAATAGATCGAATTCTCATCGCGACGTAGATTCTAGTCATCTCTTAGAGGATAATGATCATTGGGCGATGAAAAATTTCTACAGGATTAAACGTCTTGTTAACGACTACCTTTTGCCCACAACTCCATCACCAGATATCACCGAACCAATAAATGATGAAGAAGATGATAGTAAGTATACAAGTTAAGAACATTATAAGCATGCATGCGAACTTATTATTTTATTTTCTTCTTAGCCATCAACGAAGTGCGCATCGATCCGAGTGACAATCAATACTCCAGGTAAGAATCTTTTTAAAGAAAACGCCGATAAAGTTGAAACTAATATTATAATTGTCTTAACAGGAATGATATACTAGATGACGAAGATATTGATGCCGGAGGATCAGGTGATGAGGGTTCGGGCTCCACTCCATCGCCATCACCAGGTAGATAGTAATTGAGAAATCGAATTATCCCGCAAGCTGAAATTTACTATTTACAGCTACATACTATCGTTTTACAATCACTGCCAATGAGCTATACGTTGACGAATTTAATAATCGTGATTCCGAGGAGTTTAATATTGTGGAGAGAGAGCTAGTGGACGCAGTAGAACAACTTTATGAAGATACACCCGGCAGACAAACAGCTAACGTTGTTTCAATTGAGTAAGCTGCAATTTTATTAATTATTATAATTATTAAAAATTATTGAAGAATTAATTTATGGTGGTGGAACAATCCGAAAAAAACACATAAGCATCTCACTAAATACATGTTGGGATATTTTTCACTTATCCGGCCCTACCCATTGTTTTCGTTTAATTGGTAAACACCTCGACTAGCCAAGGTGCTTATATTCTCTTATATTTCAAGAGCATTTCGCATTAGTGTACATGGATGGTTTTATTGCGAAGTGCCCGCTCTCGGGAAAAATAAAAAAATATCTTGTGAATTATATTGTTCATTTAAGAATACCGTGTTTTTGATATTCTAAGCAACTACTGTGTACTTGCACATTTGAGCAATTATTTCTTAATATTTTAGGCCAGTACCGAGTGATCAGTTCAAATGCAAGATAACAATGGATTTGAGTAGTAGTGACTATAACAAGAAGAATGCTCTACAAGAGAAGTTACTGGATAGAATAAAGGACCATCATAGACTCGGAGCAATAACGGTATCACCGGAAGACTTTATTTTCAGCGAATTTGACGGTAATAATTTTACAATTACGCAAAATTAATATATAACATATAGTCTATAAATAGGCTGTTTCGATAGCAGATATCAGAAATTTAATAGGATGCCCCAAACTGCGACATGCAGTGGAACAACACGATGAATTTCGGATTCTGACTGTTTCTAATTGTTATATCTCAATTATTATAATATTGTAAAAAAGTTGAATAGTTAAATATGGAGGTTGTTTTCCGTAAATGTGTCATGGAGTCAGTTTTGTTTTGCACTCTAAAAGCAGCGCTATTTTATAAAGCTGACTTTATTTGAAGGCCATGAATAGTGTTTTTTTTTTCGACTACTTGGCATTGGTACCCTGTAGTCACTGTGATCTAAATAGATCAACTGTAACGATGCTCTTATACATGTTACATAGCGATGGCTTCTCCGTTAGATCAATTGGTCTAGGTCCACCCAAAAATATTTCTAAGCAACTGGCATGTGATATCAATGGTTTCTACAGAAGAAAACGGTTTCTACAATTCCAGATACCTTTTCTAAATACTATTATGAGATATAGCAAATTTTTCCAAAAGACAGCCAAAGTCTGAACATCACCCTGCAGTTTAGACACCCAAAGAGAGTGAGATGCCTTTATCACATATTTTAGCTTTTATGATTTCGAAAATATAAAAAAAATTGAAAATGTACATAACCTTGCATTCATTGTTTTTTTTTTAATATTCAGAAGCCGATAATTGTTTCTCTGTTCTTACCATCTTGGTCCAAAACCAATCAACTTCGTACCTTTAATAATAACAAAGTTAATAATGTTAAAAGGATAACTTTGGACGGTATATTTACGAAATGTAACTTCATTTATATTAATAATTTTTAATTTTAGTTGCTTCCTTTATGTGCCGTTTCTATTTTTATTTTCATTTTTGTTTTTTTTCAATTAAGGTCGTATACGTATGTGTGGACCAGATGAATTTTCATGCAGGGATGGAGATTGTGTACCGTTTTATGCACGTTGCGATCAAATATTCCAATGCCAAGACAAATCGGACGAGATTGGTTGCGAAAGTACGTGTTTGATTTATCCTATCTGTATATCTTTTAATTAATACGAAAACAGTAATATAGGTTTGTGTATAAATTGCTCGTAATCGCTATTACGCCAATGATAACGCTTGTTGTTGGAGGTATCGTATTCTAGCGATGTTGGAATTTGATACGTAGTTGTAGCCATACAAGCACAAACGCTTTGTATATCCTCTGAAACTCTATATATTGTAAGTGCAAATCGTATAAATTCAGTATGGAACGAAAGTGTGTGTGTATCTAATTAATATGTCGCCACTAGCGACCCGTTTCATATGATCTGCGTATATTTCAAAGCTCCATATACGGCAGGAATATTCGATAAGCATTGGGACAACCTGGTTTCAAGATCCGGAGAAAACAAAAATAAATGGTCAGGACTTTTGTTCCATACATTTTCCTATTCCTAGCTTATACTTTGGAGTTTTGGGCATTTAATTCAACAGCCTACTTATGCAGTTGAGGAAAACACACAAATCTTTATTTTTATACAAGATACGCCGTAAAAATCTTTCTTGGCTCGGAAGATTGCGTTCTTGCGAATGAACATTGTATTTTTTTTTAGTAGGACTTTTATTGCATTTTTGGAAATAACATGCAACCGGACAATCGCGTTATTTTTTGAACTGTTAAATTTGAAATTTTTTCAGGAAATTTTAAGGTATCCCAGTCTTTTTATTTATTTTTGGAAGTTATCATAAGAAAAGGTTGGTTGCAATCTGCTAATTTTCAACATTTTAGTACAAATTTGCTTTTCAATTGTTTTGTACTGATTCAGCGTTTAGTTGCACAGATAACTAAGAAAGCTACTTTATTATAAGTGATTAGATAGAAGAGATATTAACAAAAAGTGCTTTTAATAAAATTTAATTATTACTATTTTAGAACCATTTCCGTGAGGTTCTTTAACAATCCTTATATTGTGAATAGATACACCGTCACACTCGTACCACAAGTTTATTCTTTCTTCAAAAGGCATACTGTCGAGAGCTCCTATTTTCCGATTTTAAATTTTGTCTAAAAAGATAAGATCCGATAATTTGGCTATTACCACATGTTTGTTTCAAAAAATTATTTCTTGAGCTCACTATCTACAATTTTGGATTCAACGTGAAAATAGCCTCAGTTGTCCGCAAAATATGGAAAGGAAAATTGATAGTTTCTTCTCGTTTCTCTCCACATTAAGAAAAAAAAAAATCTAAGCGTACGATAAAATCACATTGTTTTAGCGCGTTCATAAATGTGGGTTTGTAGGGTTCTAATTTATTTTTGTGTAACTTATGTATCTATCGATTAACACCGGTTCTCTCTGTAACTATTAGCAGTTAACATCAGAAGAGCTTAATAGTTTCTGATGGCAAACTACAATAAACATGCGTCCGTACAAATAAAAAACAAAACTACAGTATTCTAATATTACTATTTTATTGCTTAAAAGAGCAGATAGAATAACCCAAAACTGAGTCAGCATAAAAGAACTGAAAAACAAACAAATTTTTTAAAATCGGCAAATTCTTGAAAAAATGTCAAATTTAACAGTTAAAGAATAAAATTATTTCTCAGGAATAAACAAATGGTGACGTCAAATTTTACCTAAAAGAAATAATTAAAGAAAAGTTACCACATTATGCAGACTTTATGTGTGATCGCATAGTAGCACGTTCCATTAAAAAAATGTAATTTTGGGTAGCTATAAACTTATGACACATCCTGTGTAGGTTTCGCTATAGTTTTGAACAATATCCACAATCAGACCTTATTGTCCATTCGCAAAGGCATAACTTTCTGAGCTCGTAGAGGCGTCCCGCTCTATAAACACAATACCATACTGCATACCTATATCTACTCAATAAGTACTTATATATATTTGTAAAGAGTTAATGATAGAGGCTACCTTCAACAACAACCTTTTGCTTTAAAAAGCACAACATTCGTAACAAGTAACGAATGTTGTGCTATTGTACTGTCTAATATATTTAGAGAGAAGTTCTGTACTTGGAGAGCTACTTAATTCTTGGAATGTAGGCCGTAGGTTTTCGAGTAACTTTAGATGTCGAGTAACTTTCAAATAAACATTCTAATCCTCTAGTACAATTCCATTTTACAGATCTAAAACAAATCAAATAATTTCTAATTAATAATGTTTCAAAATGTAATAAACTATATTTAAATCTTCGCAATTTATTCCTTTTTTTTACTTCGGTAAAAGATGCAACAAATATATGTTTTTAAATAGCTCATCATTAACTCTAGTAATCTTTAGTTAACCCATTGTGATATGCTGAAATTTGGCTGAACGCAGTAGTTAAATGTTAAATTAAAAAGAACCATTTCTAACAAACCATCCCTTTAAATACATTCTGTAAATATTGCTTAAATTAATCATTTTCATGCGTAGGCACTATTTGTAATCCTAAACTCTAATTTTAATGTTTCATATGTAAGTAGTAAAATAAGTGGTGTGGTGTATATATAAATCAATTTAATCTAGAGGCAATACAGAGTAGAAAGTCAAGCATACGTTTTCATTTAATGCATTTTTAAACGTACCTTTTTTTTTTACTCTCTAGTACTTAAGAGAAATTGCGTCGAAAATATGAAAAGAATATCACGTCATGCTTTACTTTTTACAAAAATATTGTAAGCACTAATGCAGTTGTATATACTTAGCTTAGTACCTAATTAACCCTTGAAGTACCTGCTGCAGTAGAAGGTAATTACAAATTAGCACATAACATTATCTAGAGCAAAAATCATAAAATGAATAGTATAATTTACTAATACATATATTATATTCAAACAGGTTGCTGTTTTCTACATACTTCGTCGCATTCCAATATATGCACAATTTGGGCTAGTTTAAATGAGAAAATTCAAATAAAACAAGCATCAACGGCGTGAAGTCGATCACATGATTCTGGACTTTCTTTAGTGAATTTTGTTTGCTGTAGCATGAGGGGTGGCCAGAAGAATGTGGGGTAAATCATCTTTTAACTAAAAATAAAAAAAAAAATCTACTCACATTATGGCCCCAATCGTATGACCGATCGACGGCGTAAATATTAACGAAATTATATTAAAATATATTTATTTGTTTTTCACCAAAAGTCCTAATTTTTTTGATCGACTTCACCCCGATTAACGGATTTATTTCAAGATTTACTATGGCTATTACTGATAAACTAATAAAGTCAATCTATCATCCGCATAATACATTAAAGATAAGTTAGAAGCCGCATTATTTTCTGTAAAATATGAATCTATCCAACGGTAATTGCTTATAAGTGCTGCTATGAGAAAATAGGTTCAACAGTATAGCTTACGTAAGTTATAGTTTCCATGACATTTCAGTTGCCTACATCACGGCTCATTCCTCTTCAGAGAAACGGCAACATTGATTGAATAGCAATCCATTCTGTATTTGTTACATTAAATAGATGAGCGTTAATTAAGAGACTGCTCTATAAACAAATGCGAAGTTATACTATTCAAAGTAAAGCTACTAACTTTACAGGATTTACTAGAGATAAAAGCTATCTGGCTCTTGCTATACAGGATGCAGCAGCCTTTTATTGCTGGGGCTGTATACTACATACCAATTTGGTATTTTGGGAATGTAATGTTAATTGTTAATTTTACATCTTTAGAAAATATATTGCGTTCTATAAAAAAGGTGGCACAGTAACAATCACTTTTTCAAATGGAACACCGTGTATGTTATGACATTATTGTATTTATCCCTTTCTTGGGAAAACCCAAGGTAATAAATGTTCAAAGTGCCTTTCTTCTTGTTATAAACAAAGATTGACTCTTTTAAGGAAAGTCCTTTGAACTCGCCTCAATTCTTCAGATTTTACGCCCCGGAAAGCCTTAATAATTCTCTGCTTAATGCGATCTAATAATAAGAGAGATCTAAGCGGCCATCTTACAGGACAATTCTTTCCCAACTAGCTCTCGGGGTACGTGTTTTTCATCTCGTACAGCAATAGAATAAAGGTTCTCCGCTAAGCTGAAGTCACATTTCTTTCCCGATTTCAAGGGGGACATTTTCTAATAATATTTGTAGTTCACTTTGTGAGGATCTCCAAGTACATGCGTCCAGCCAAATTATTTTCAAGAAAAAAAAGGTTCTATAATATACTTGTTGATTATCTCCCGAAATGTTAACACTTTGTTGTTGTTGATCCACTCGTCGCAAAATTCTTGGACTTCTATCTGCATAATAATGAAAGTTATATTTATTTGTCGATCTAAAACGTGAGTTTTACTATGCCACCTCTTTATAAAACACAACATTGTATGACATTTCGAAAATATCAAACTGCTATCTAGCATAGCGCCCGACACCCTGCATAATAAATATAACAATTTAAAAAATAGCTTCCTTTATTAATCCTTTTTATAGAGTTAGTTACGTATTGCTGTAATTAACACAATTCATTCAATTCAACGCTTTCCATAATTAGTTTCCAGTTAGCATAATGATTGTAGCTGTTATTTCCGATAGTATTACATATACACATCGATCTCATCATACATTTGTTAAATATTAAAGAAAAATTAATTGCCTTCTGCAGTTCTATTAGTCCAGGAATAGAAGTCTGATCAATATAGGTCTGGCAACAATCTTAGAACATAAGGCAATTAATTTTCTTAATTTTCTTGTATAGATTGTGAGAATATTTGTCAAAAATATATACTTACAGTTAGTAAGCACTTTGTCTTGCACATATGGAAGACATAAACGTATAGTACGATATCAATAAGCTATTTAGAAACTAACGAACATGTTCCTGGAAATTTTGTATGCAAAATTGGCGAATTCCGCTTCCAAAATAATTTCGCCACCTAAATACATCGATTAAAAGTTGACCTATATCTTATTAGTGCAATGTAAATATAAAAATATCGTATCAAAGAATTACAACTGAAAGTAAATATTTTTGACGTGTTTTATAACATGTTTAAACAATATAAATAATCGCCGTTTTTTCTTCCTCGTTTCCTTCTTTACTACGCCACCTGTTACCCTTTTCCAAAAGTTCCCACAACTCCGGAAGCGACTAGCACTACAACGACGACATCTACTACAACTACCACAACGACAACCACCACCACAACAACGCCTGCTCCGACGACTCCTATTCCTATAACCCCTGCTCCGCCGCCAACACAAGAACCGACTTTACCAGATATGGAACCTCCGTTCGACGTTACCGACATTCCTCAAATCTTCGAGGTTCCTACAGTATCGGCAGAAAGACATGATATTGGCATCGACGTCACTATTCCGGGTGGTCGACGACCCGTCTTCGCTCTAGTTATGGAACAGACAACGAGAGGAGGCGGCAGTCAATGTCGTGCCGATGATACGTTTAAATGCTACGATGATATACAAGTCATTTGCGCCGATCAAAAATGCGACGGCAATAGGGATTGCGACGATGGGTCAGACGAAGAACGATGTTCCATAGTCATCGGTACTACACGTATAAACATATATATATCGTGTTTTTCTACTACTTACGCACTTCCATTCATGTCTAACTTGAGTGTATTTCGTATAAAAAAAAATGTGAAGGATTATTTTCAGCATAACTTTAATTAATTTAATGTAATAAGTACATGTTTAAGTATTAATTACTGCACAAAAAAAATATCTAGCAACGCCGTATCCCTTTCGATTTAATTGGAAAATTAAAAATTAGAATAGTTTAATTATGAGTAAATTTATGAGTTATAAGAAATTAATTTCTTTTTTTCAACAAAATTATAACCAAAGCTCTGTACGCACGGACTTTTTGTAATTAGTTTGAGATCCTCTTCGATATTTTATTTAATCTGAGGCTATCATGAAATCACAATTTGAAGCCTTTTGAAAAGACTGGCAAAAGCAAGGAACATCCAAAAACTAAATCTAACAATCATATCAGGACTCGAACGAGCTTTATAATGATTTAAGATAAATAATATAAATTTCAATATTTATAATTAATCCTGAGGTTACTAGTGTGTTCCACGTAGTTATTTATATTTTTTTATGATAGTTTCTTTATTCGTTTTTCTGGATTCATCAATCTCATTTTTTTCAACGAATTTTGTGTTAGCGTTGTCTTGGTTTGTTGCCCCGTTTTCTTCGCCTCAGTCAATACATGCAGAAACACAAACCGAACATCGTGATTCATTCAATAAAATTACAGTGAGAAAAGGAATGGGGAAGGATAATAAAATTTTCCATAGAGGACCAAAATTCTAGTTGTTGATGGCGTATTGCCGAACGTACTCCCACTGTGCAGAGAAATAAAAGACAATTAAATGATTTCTTCGTGGCTGTATCCAAGTGCGATTAGAGCTGAGTAATTCGTGGTTTTCATGCAACCGTCACGGCTGCAAAAAAATTCCACGAAGTACTCATCTCTAATTAAAAATGAAAATTTGTAAGGATTAAAAGAGAATTTCATATTTCTTTTTGACGCGACTTCTCATTTTTTGTTCTTACAATTAGTACCATAGATATGTTTTTATTTATTTGCCTTTCCTTTTATTATATTGATTATCAGTTATGCTGGAACTTCCTTTATGTTCTTATCTTAGTTACTAATTCTTAATTTCTCAGTATTATATTATTACCATAATTCACATTTTCTTATTGTTTGCAACTAACTGGTGAAGGAACTAAATATACAGTGCGCCCATCTAATGCGTGGGCGGAAGATATTTCTTTCCTTGTCGATTTAGAGAAAAAGTTATAACATTATTTTCAAGTTCCATTGCAGCCGATACAAGTTTCGATCTCTTTATATGGAACATTCTGTATAGTTTTGCGTTTCTGGATCTATCTTTTCTATTCAAGATTACCTATAATTATCTGAAACGCTAAGATAGAGAGGTATAGGGAAAATGAATGTCACCATCCAATAACGTAGTAATATAGAGGCTATTCCATTTAGAGAACAAACTTATATCCTGCGCTGAGGAGACCCTGTGTACTTGAATATAATTTTATGTTGTACAACATTTGCTTCCGAAAAAGAATATATTTTCGGCTGAAAACCTCTTTTACTAAATTACTCCGGGAAGCAACTACACTTTCCAGCCCGCATACTAGGTGGACACATTATGTATGTAGGTGTAGCGCCTTCAATTTTCTGCACATAAAAAATCATCAGATCTGAGAACGAGCTTGACATATCAAAAGGTCCCGTTTTACATCTTAAGGGATACAAGGCTCTAAGAATGCATAGATACATAAGCATATCATCAACGAGAGGATCATCCACTTTCATAACGAAAAAATTGGATATCTCAACTATTTATAGCTTCATCAGCTTTCCTACTCATTCTGATACATTTAGATTGTCTCAAATCGTATTCTAATTGAATCGTTTTATAATTCACAGCGTGCGCCGTCGATGAATTCAGCTGCGATTTGTCCAGATGCATTCCAACCTGGCAAAGGTGCGACGGAAAGCCAAACTGCGACGACAATACGGACGAACTTCATTGTCTACCAGGTAGGTACTATTAATTTATTTATCTCCTATCTTATTAATTTTTATCAAAAATTGCCCCTGTGTGAGGATTCCATTTGCGATTCGCAAAGTACAGGTTCTGCATACGTAAGGATATTCATATAGTGAATAATTTATAAATGCATAGATTACTGAAGAATATAGAATCTAGGCGGCAATTTGCAATGCAGATGTAGCGATAGACATTGGCGATGTACCAGAACCGAAAAAATATACGCTTACTTCGGCATGAAGCGATTAATATGCGAAGCAGTTATTTTCGTTATCCTGATTATATTTGGATATTACGATCCAACCGCTAATTGTTAATGTAAAACGTTAATTATTATTATTTTGATTGAGACGATGCTAGAAGTTATACATATGGAAATAATTGACCTCCACGACATAGTAAAATCGGTAATTTTAACCAGCTACTAAAATGTAAATTATGAATAGAGATGACAAAGGCAGGTGAAATTATTACTGTTTTGCAAAGACTAGACAGACTCGTGTTTATTCGTCTCATAAGAAAGGGTTCGTGTTGCCTACTGGTTTCCACGAGAGTCGACGAAACACGAGTCTGTCTAGTCGCTGCAAAAAAGTAATAATTTCACCTGCCTTTGTCGTCTCTAATCACGAGGCGTGCTACAAAGCGTCAGCTGTTGAAATCGGAAAGATTTAGTATCATTCAAAAATATATCTTGCAAGGTGTTCCAACATAAACAAGAACATTCGAGCTGCTAACGATATATCTAACCCCAGTTACAAAGCTATTGTTGCATTTCAACTTCTCCCGAAGTTCAATTTGGGCATAAACTCTATTTCATTACAGTAAACAAGAAATGATTGATTAGGAGGATAAAATGGAAAAATATTATTTGCGTTAAGCTTTAATGAAAGAAAAGTACATTGTAGGGCTTGCTGCACGATTCAAAATCAAAAACAAACGTGAGGTTGAGCTATTATAACACAATTGTCGCTAACATTTCTTATATCAGCGTTATAGGTCAGATCTAATATGAAGTCGTCAAAAGAGATAACTATGCTTAATAACGTATCTTATATTTTATTAAATGAAGTGTTAAGAAAAGCTCAGATATCTCTTAGGATTCAGATATTAAAGGGGCAACTATTGCAGCATTAGAAACTCTCCAATAGATATTTGCTGTAATAGACGTAACTCCACAATAAGAAGACGATTTTCATCAGTTCATCGCAGCCAGTTTTTGCAAAGCTGATAACTCTATTTGATGGGAATGTAAATTTGCTAAAAAAGCGTATCTGTACGGATAAATCTAGGCTTGTAGTTCTTTTGGACGACTGCACACATTTCTGCTATTCCCTCAACAGAATTTTGGCGTTCGATAATGGAAGACTGGCTAAACATTTAAATCCTTTATTATTATTTTAACTGTTGATGGACAAATGGAGTAAATTCGGAGTGTTGTTGATTGTCACTGCCTCTATGCGCCCTACAATTGCTTCTAATAGTTTACTATGCGCTATGATAAACATTCATTTTGATTTTAATTGACAGGAAGAATCCAAGCTTAAATTCGTAAAACAATTTTTGTCAAATAGACTTAACACGCTACAATATATATTTGACGTTTATTTGCTAGAAAAGGTATCTATTCTTTGCTCATGGCTTATTAGTTGTTTGTATTAAAAAGCAAATATCCTCCTGGCAATAATCTACCGGGTGAGTTTGGGGAGTATCCAAAATTACGCCATTAAATAAAATTATCGCATCGCTTTGATCCGTAACCTCTGACCTCATTACATGATTCATTTCGAGTTAATCTCTCTCCGAACACATGTTTCTATTATCGTTCGTATCACATAGCCAATTGAGATCATGCCTTTTAATCCAGCGACGCTATTCCAGAAACTAATGTTATTTTTAATTAGGTTCAATGTATGCATACAACGACTAACGTGGCTGGTTTGTCGTGAAAACGATACAGGTAAAAAATTTCCTTTTTTATCTGTGAGCTTTTTCGTTTTGTATTCAGACTAAATTATAGTAGATAGCACAGATATGATGCTTTAATATATTTTGCTTCTTTCTTCCTAATAAACTAGAAGAGGTAACATAGGCGGTGTTTTAAGCGAATCTTACGTTAGTAGCATTAGTAAATGTTGAGATGCGCGAATTGTCGGATAGAATGAGTTCGTATTCAATGAATTTAAAAGTTACGCCACTGTTTGCGGAACCAATGTTGTAATATTGTACTTATACGAGATTATTGGCCTTGAAGGCCGGGATGAATAACATCTCACCTGCTATTGTATTGCATAAACCCTACAAATCTCCTATGTATCAAAAACTATTGATCTGGATGGACCAGAGAATCTTTACTTGAAACAATCGTCTTCACTACGGTGGGAGCCCAATGATTCTCGGCGAAAATTTTGGCGTTAACACTAGCACCACTCTAGAATTATCAATATTGAATCGACCAAGGTCGAATTTGCCACGGTGCTCTAGCTTTAATCTCCGCAACAAACATTAATTATTGTTAGTTAACCTACGTCAAGGCAGTAGTTGTCTAGGTTTCTGGCAGCGAGATCGTCAAATCGTCACTGAGGTACATAGGTAGCTGATGTAGTACCTGTGCCTTTTATAGAAGCGTGTTTCTTATTACTTATTACATTGTGTTACACGTATATATTTTGTTTTACAATATTTGTTGGTGTTGTGGTTAATTGTTTGCTTATCAAAGTAAAAAGTAACTATACAAATTCAAATTTCTATATTCCCTCTTACACTAAGGTGAATAGGATTAAAATTCTTTCATTAACACTATTGACTTGGTTTCCGGGCCGGAACAGCGTAGTTGTTGTAACCTGCGCACCAGATTACTTTCAGCAATTTTGGTGATAGTATTTCCGGCAGTCAAAGGGATCTGTAAATATCGTAAATTTTTCCAATACAGCATTAGCTAAAGGTCAAACGTGAATGATTCTTCAATAGTAGTAGTGGGTGTTGTATAATGCCAATATGTTTCTGTACTCCGCGTTAATTAAAAATAAGATAACCCGGCAAGTATGCAAAGGGATGTGCGTCAAAATACGCAACCGATAACAAAAGGAAAACCTGTCCAATCAACTTAATGGAAACGAACTTCGTTGTCATTTTATAATTAAAAAGTTTCCTTCGGGTTGAATTAAATGAGTTCCGATACCTTTTTAATATTACGAAACAACATTTTTCAATCCACTGTCGCGTATATGTCCATAATTAATTATTGATCAGATTAATTTCCACTGTTTCGGGATTATGTTGCGATGTTAGACCTGGATCGTTTAATGGATCTGGAATAAATTGTTATCGAAAAGATACATTATAAAATCACCTTGCAAAATTACATTTTTAAGGAATGTAACCTTAATTAACTAATTGAATATCAAATTCATATAAAACATCGAAATCATGAAAAGTTGCGATTGATTTTTTCTTTTGCACAAATTAATTTCCCCGGTAAATAAATGAAAAGTAACAAGCAATGACAGGTACGAATCGTCAATTTCCGAGGTAATAATTCCAATATGTGAACAGGCCATGAGAATAGAGTAGACATAATTTATACGAAGTGTTCACTTAGTGCATGGGCGAAAAATCATCTGTGCAATTTAGAAGCAAAGTCTTTAAATGAAAGTTATTGAGAAATAAGTTCTGCACAACATAAAAGTATTTTCAAATACACAGGCCGTTAAATGTCCCCTACACATAGGAGAAGTTTGGATTTTTAAAGGGAACTTTCTGTATATTATTACGTTTTTCATCATCATGTCAACACTCTCACATTCTCTGTACCAAGGAAAAGGAGCCACCTTGTAACTTCTATTTTCTAAGCTATTCTTTTTAGATAGGTGGTTCGCAAACTAAATCTGGAAATTTTTAATAAAATAAAGTAAACTTAAGTTAAGTCAAAAAAAGTACAATGCAAAGAAAACGAAGTTACCTTTATAACTTTTCTTAAGCCCTTCATTTATTAAAAAGTCAAATCGATATTATTGTGTGGAAATCAATAACATTTTTAAAAAATCACCAAAGTATCAACATCTGGATAGTCTAAACCAACATTTTTTCGTAATTTGGACAAATTCTTAAGTGGATAAGTTAAAAACAATTCTATAGGTCGCGTAAGCATCATATTCACGTATCGCGCGATTTAAATTTATAATGCTACAGGCATGCCCGCCGAACAAGCAAAGAAGATCAACCAAATCGCATTTTAAAACGCATCCTGCAGTTCAGCAGATAGTAGAGAAATGGAATACATAAATGATGAGTTGCGGTAACACAGAAGTTATATATAATTCAAGATATTTGGAAAAAAATGTTTTTCAATGTAATGGAAAGACGAATGTGACTGATGTTTTAAAAAAGAGGAACAATTGAGCAGAAAATTGATACTCATCCCGATTTATACACATTTCTGGGCTGTATTATGTGTAATTAAACACGTCCGGAAGTTCTTTAATTTATAATACGTAATTTTTTACCATTACTTCGACCGATTGAGTACAAAACAACGAAGTTTTTATATATACGGTGATTTATAATAGGTGCACATATTGTTCAGGAAATTGTTTAAGTCAGAAAATGTTATATAAACATAAGTGCTATTTTGTCTCCTTACAGAGCTACAACAGACTTAAATTTTATTCATTTTGAAACTATCAATATTATATTATTGTTCAGCGTGTAGAGTTCTGTACTTGGTTGCTACAAAAAAATGGAGAGGATTCGATATTTTTAACTAGAACATTATGAACGATGAAGGCTATTTTACAAGAGATTTTTAATGGAGGACTGTTTGAACTAAAAGTTTTACAAACACTGACAGGATACTATCTAACTATTCTAGGTGCAATACTTTTTGAGAAAAGCGAACATAATACGCTTCTTGATTGTCAATAAATGTGGTTTCAACACGATAGCGTTCCAGCCCACTACGGTTGACACGTAATTCACATTTTTCTGAACGATTAATTGGTTGTGGAGGCTTTATTACTTGGTCCTCAAGATCTCCCGAATCTCTTGAATTTTTTTCTTTGGGGTTATTTAAAGTAGCTACAGTGTTGAAATAAACACACCCGAACAATTACGGACCAAATAACAATTATTAGATTTAAACTCATGATTACATTTATTGGTTCTGCATTTAGAGATATGCCTGTAAAGATATTCGTACACACATCATTCGTTCACTTGTTTTTACTGTATAAAGAACTATAAATTATAACAACACAACAATAGGTAAGGATACGCGATAACATTCTAATCTAAATGTATTATTCAAAATTTTCTCCATTAAATAAGCACAGATTAGCTCTTCTTAAAATTTTTCGTAGAATTTTACAAAAAGTAAGGGCCATCAATATTTAGCAGTAAATTTTGCACATGATCCTCTTCTCTTCAACATTCTCATGGGGACTGTACCTCCACAAGAAAAAGTCTAAAAGGATCAAGTCTCATAGTCCAAACAAACATTCCATGAACATTCCATTATTATTTTGTTATGGTAACTTGGAATACTATGACGACAAACATTCTTTAAATTGCGGTTTTATTGGTTAATACAAATTAATAAATTCTTTGGAAATACACTAATTTAAAATTACTCCAATCTAATCGGCTTCAATACAATAACCAAACACTAGTTTGCCCGTGCACTGTCCACCACATGTAAGGCGCAAAAAGAGCAGTTGACGTAAGAAATACATTCATAAAATTATAAAACACCTGCGTGCGATAAAAAAATGATCAAATAACTAAATTTGTTCTTCTTTTGTTAATTACAAAAAATCCAAAACAATAATTCTCCCTAGACTCCAGATATTTACAATGCTATTTTATCAAGTGGTTAACTTTCAGTGAACGTTTTGATATTAGCCGTAATGAAACGTATCGGCGCATTCCGCGCCACAAAAATTGTTTAATTAGTTCGGAACGTATGTTTTGGAAATTCCTGAATATCAATTGCCAATCGAACGACCGAATTTGGTGCGATGGCGGTGGTTCGAAATGCGTCAATATTTTCTGCTTGCTATAGTACCGTCAATTGTTTGCCGTCATGACGAAGATACAAAGATAACAGTGGTCCGATTAATCGCTAAATATTTTCCTATAAAAAAAGTAAACATTTTAATAGGATAAAAATACATTTTCCAAATCATGCAAATTCTCGCCGTATCGAAATAGTTGCGAAATGTATCCACCCAAATATAAATAAAATTTATCTACAAGTTATGTTATGAAAGATAATGGCGTTTTATTGGTTTAATTATTGAAGTTTGTATCTGTATATCCAATGGTATAAATGCAGGTAGGTTTATCGCAACATTATCACAAAACCAACACAACACAGATGAAAAGACTCTCCGGGAAGATGGATTAATTATCAAAAGATTACATTTAACTATTCAGAATGAAGAAGGTATGGTTACTCTCATGACTACGCTTACCATCTCTATCCTCTCTTCAGCGTCATCTACGAAGCTCATATGAATTTTTATGAAAATAACGTAATGTTAATAGCAGCTGGGTATCCGAATATAGCTTTAAAATCATTGATACTGGTTCTTCTAAGAAAATTGAAAATTCCTTGATAAAATTACTCGTACCGTATTAACTACCCCAAATAAACCATTTATTTATTTTCTTTTTCTTATGTGCACCACTATATCAATCATCAAATTAGTAATTTCAGAAACAAATTCGTTGAAATAAATTTTATATCCTTCACCTATATGATTTACCGGAGCTCATGGATTCTGTCATGATTTCGAGTTCTCGAAGCGGCTATTCCGAACTAATCAAATTATAGACTGTGCGATGCGGAGTGTACCGATACTTTAGTGTTATTTTTATTTATATTGTGTATTAGCAAACCGTAGCTTCGAAAAAATTTTGTAGTAACATTTATATTAAGTTTATTCTACAAATATCGGAAATGAACCAGAATTCATAAAATTTTGAATTAGACAACATCCAGTTTAGGTTTTAATCTGTATCATTCAAGCACAGTAAGCATGAACCGAAAGCAAATGAAAATATCAATAACAAAAAGACTGTGTAATTTCTAGTTACACAACCGGCTGATGATTTGTTGTACGGTTACCGCCCCTTAATTTTCACCACCTACTGCGAGGACGAGACGTTTGGATTGCAATCACACTTTATCCATATTACTACCGCCGAAATACCGAGATTATTGTTCATTTCACTAACTGCGCTTCGTACAATAAACAGAATGACGTTCGTTATTTTTGGTGGTTTTTCCTTCTCCTAGCGATTATATTCACAAACGAATGTCGCTTTCTTTTTATGTTAATCTGTAACCGTATTATATGCGAAGAAGGACTCTTGTAACGCCGGGGATTGATTAAATTTACACAGTGATGAAATCGTACGAAATCCAGTTCAATTTTGTGCGAACATATTTTACTTTTTCTTTAAAAATGCAAAGTACCAGAACAGTATTTACTTTTGAATTCTTTCTGTATATTTAGCTCCGTATTTGTACAATATTATATATATATAGTCATATTGCTGTGGCCGCCTAAAATTAGTAAATATGTTTTCTTCAAGTAGTTAGTAACGATCTATTAAGGAATTCCTTTTTTAAATGTAGTTGGAAGGATCTGTGAGAGAGCACTCTAAAGCAGGTTAAGGAAAGGCTTCACAAGCAACCCTTGCAATATTTAGAGCAGATATTCTACCCAGAATAGGATACTCGCTATAAATGAAAGCTAAAGACTCTGGAGAAAGACAAGCTCTATGCCATTGACTTGGTCTTTCGGAAGCGTGTGTTTGGGAATATTTTTGGATAAAACGGGAACTTTAAAATGATGGCCAACATAACCAAAACAAGTTATCGAAGAGCCGACGTGTTAATTAGCCACAAACGAATGTGATAAAGACGAATTCTAGTGCGTTGTGTGAAGAGTACTATAAAGAAAGCTAATACACAACCTTTCTCGAAAACCTCCTTGTTAGTATGCCCAAATGAGTTAGAAAATGCAAGCTGAGGCAAGGGTGAGGCTAGCTAAAAATGTTAAAAATAATTGTTGCACATTTTATATCGAATCGTATATTTTGCATAAAATTCACGCTTTCGATTTACTTATTGTTAATTTACAGCTGAAATGGGAACAGGCGACATAAATTACTTCTGCTTATCGTCACAGCTATTCCTAGAACACAATATAAAATCTTTAAAACGCTCTAACTTCGAGAGGTTACAAAGTATCAGCATACACGTATAATTAATGTAGAAGTCCCCATGTCAAAGTTTTGGAAATAGTCATGTTGAAGCGAGGATTAATAAACTTTCGCAGGATTAGACAACCTCCAAACTTTTAATTTATTACCACGGCGTCCTTTCAAACCGCACGAATTTGAAAAGAGTCCCGCCTGAATCCATTTACGTGTCCTTTAAATATTGACTCAAACGTGGTATATATATAATATACTTTATTTACTTTTAACCTTACTACCAAGCGAATCCAAACGTCATTTTGTATAAATAAAATTGAAATTATTCTTCTAGAATTACTTCGCAGTGCTTGACCAGTGATGCACATACATACATCCTCTTACATGGAATACTGGAAAAAAAACACTGACATCATTCTGCACATGTGTCCTCCACATACAGACCTTATAAATAATTATTTATGAGTTGCCTAATTTTTATTTTTAGTGATTACTTCGTAGCTACAAACTTAATTACGCTACGTATTGCAAGGAACAATTAGAAACGTGTAGGAGTAAAACGGCTACGTAATATAGATGGCAGACTATCGTTGTTGTTCTATTATGGAAATATGTTTCTATATTTTAATAATGCAATAATCATAAATTATGTTGTCTAGTAATTAATATTAATTATGTGGATTATTACGTTCCATTATTCTTCAATTATGCGAAATTTTGGGAGTGGAAGAAGCTCATTAGTTGTATCATCTAATTTAAACTTGTATGTTTCGCTGCTTAGATTTTCCATTAAACGGTTAAATTTTGTGATTTCGATCTTGTCTGTCACAGGATACTTTATTAATATTAATAAGATAATCTACTGCGTACATTCTTCGATAGCGCATTCCTATCTATATCGAATTGCTTTTACAAAAAAAAATCATATCCATTACGCATACGAAGGAGAGACTTTTCGAGGTAGTTAGGAAAATGTGTATTTGTAACACAATTTTCGTCCAAAACAAGAGAATGTAGCTTGTCTGTTTTGAGGTGAATTGGTTCCGAGATACAATAAAAAAAAAAAAAACGAGAAAGTGTAGCGTTGATAAAGCGTTCAATTACCAGCTCTAATTATATGGAGTTGTTCCAGTAATGAGAATTGTGCCGGTTAAGCTGACTTTTTCCTGTAAATTTGATTTCTTTTGCTTGGATAATGTTGCCCAAAAATATTCGTGCACTTGAGCAATAAATTCGCAAAAACTACATTCTTGAATTTGTGGCTGGAACGATCCGAAGCTCTTCAAATCGTGCATTATTGGTGACGGCTTCTGTTCTTGTGGATGCCGAGCGGTAAAGATGTATTTTCTCGATTATCACTTTATTGCATTGTCCATAAATAATAAACAAATGTCGCTTTTCTTTTTTTTTAATCTTCGTCCATATAATTTAGACAGACAGGCGCTGGCATTGTTTATAATTGAGAACTATGTTACATATATATTTTTTATCAATGCTAGATGATGGTCATAGCTCTCGAAAGTTCTAAAAAACTGCATTTTTTTTGTTGGGTACTGAAGCATATAGCGAATAGTATGCGATGTTGCTTCTGGTGCTTCAAATCCTTTGAAGAAGCCCATAAAATATGTGATATTTATGGCTTGTATTGATTTCGATACAACGTAAAACAAACTGATTGCAATGAAAAGATAATTTATGCGCAATTGCGAGGTGCAAACAGGAAGCAGTCGAAATATGTTTGGCAAAACAGTCGGCAATTACTTTGATTTAATTTTGGAACAAAACGGTTCCGGTGATAAATTGATCAATTTATACGTTATTTCAAAATTTACTGTATTGTATTAGAATGGCAATATAAATCGGCCGTAATTACCAAATTCCGAACAAAAGTTAATAATAAATAATTAACTAGAACAACCGCATAACTATGCCAGCATGTAAGTCATTACACCCATAAATTCATGTATTATTTACAAACGTTGCGTGACAATCGAAATCGTAGAATACAAAGATGATAGTTTACGAAGAATATTACAAGTTATAAATGCAGATTTTCTGTAATACTCATAAATTTTATTGAGATTTAGCGTGTTGAAATTAACGAGCGTCCTAAAATTCCTTAATTAATAATTTTTCACGATTACATTCCGGTAGCGTACAACGTAACCGTACAGTTATTTCATTAGGCGGAAAGAAAGAGGGAATACGCGTATTCAGCACGTCCACCATCGTTACACTAATGCAGTAATTCAAGTCTCCCTATATATCTTTTTTGGGAAACTAGATTACGACGATTGTGATACATTTCTAAAGGTTTTTCAGTCACTTATGTTAGTAAGTCGTTCCAGGCGTACTCTAATCCTATGCTTCTATATAGAGAGCGAGTTCTTTTTTTCGCTTTTACGAACTTCTTTCTTAGACTTGCATTACGTGTATCCTTTTTCGTTAGCGAACTAGATGTATTCTTTGTATGCCCTCGTGACACTCGCAAGCATCAGACTCTTCATATGTAAATTAGATACTGAATATTCAATAACTTTACGGGACATACTGCAATCTAGTTAATAAGTTGAATAAATGCACTTCGTATAGGTGACACCACCACCGGGTACTTCAACTAGAAACTACATAATTTATTTATGACTTTCAAGTTTTTGCGTCGTTCCTATTCTCCCTTTGTGATCACGGAAGAAGGAGCCATGGAATATAAGTAGATAATTAAATCAGTTTTTTTTATGCATTCTACTGAAAATGGGGACGTATATAGGTCGAAATTTTATCAATTCAAATACTAACAACACGAATTTATCTCCAATTATGCCAAAGGTAGATACCAACTTGTTACAGAAGAGCGGAAGTTTTCTATTTTCTATTTGGTCCATGGATGATTATTTTGAACAATTTCGGCTTGCAGATGTGCAATGCACAATCTGTCTAAGGGCACGGTGCGACTCTGTCTTTGATGTTTTGGGAAATAACTTAAAGAAGATGAAAAATAAGCTACGTATTCCACTTAAAATCGGCGAGTTAGTATCCACTTCCAGCAAAACCGTCAGTAAATTAGATAATACTGTTGCTGGAAACCTTGAAACAATTTTCAGATTTCAGTTTCTAGCAGTGGCGGTTGGTGATGCCATAAATAACAGGTCAATTACAACACTTCGATTTTTTCGTGTATTATCCGTTGCATACATGATGAACTATCAACGTTAATATTACTACTCTACAGCAAAGAATAGTTTGGACCCTTAGCGCTAAATAAAATTTCAGCAATCCTATTTGGCAATAAAAGATATAATGCCACGATTCAAGAACATTTAATTTTCGTACTTTTTTATGGTAACGAATAGTCCAGGTATCAAATACGGAACGCTAAACCGACTTACTCTGTGTGCTAAATAGCAGGCCTGTAGATTAAATTGTTGAGGTTCTAACCTACTTCACCAATGGCGAATTGAAAAAATCACCAATTTTTGCGCTCTGTAGCGAAACCACAATACGCGTAACTCTTAGTTTAACTGCAAACTTGACCAACATATTAAAACATGTATGCTTCACACTTTGTTACGTATCTAGGACAATCTAAACATAATACGAAATTAATGTACGTAAAACACTTCAATATTTCTGCGGAGATATACATCAAATTCTCGAACTTTTTTATGAGCCCATTTTAAGTAAAAGCACATCTCTCCACTATGCTGAGTATTTTCTTATTGCAGATACGCGTACGCTGGAGCATTTTGAGCGGATATTAATTATCTAGAAAGCTATTAACTTTTTATTCCTTTCTACGACGCCATGGTGGCACGGTGTTAATAAGACCGTACGAAATTATATTTGTTGGCATGACCGCTACTATTGTTTCAAAGCAAGGTTTCCAACGCGAACAAAATAAATATTTCATTGCAATTTCGATAAATTTAAAAGAAAAATATAGGGGAATAACATATAAATATGAATTTTCGAAACGGTGTAAATAAATTGAGATTTGACCTGTCGGACCAGGCTGACCAGTCGATCAATAAATCTATTATTTAGTACAACAAAATAACTTTCGTATGGAACATTACACAAATTTTAGTATTTGCTCATGGATTATTTAAAAATGGTTGCTAGTTGTAACGTAGAATAGGTCTTTATGTAATTTAATGCTATAGATCAATATATATATATATTCATGCTGCACGCACATATGAACAAGTTTATAATCATACCCAGCGAAATGCGGCAATGTAAATTATTCCATGCTTACTTGAATGACCTAATCGGTGGAATATCTTACACATGTGTACAGTACCTTGTCAGGAAATGTCACAATGAATTCTTGTTGGTTTGATGGCACACGGAACAAAAAATGCTAGTTTCTCGACGATAATTGTGTCAACAAGTACAACAATAAGCTACTGTTAAGTAAGTTTAAAAAAATAATTGCAACAGAATATACTAGGCTTAAGTAAACGATTTGGCAGAGAAATTAAAATTAAACATATTATAATCATATACAACATTTTCTGAATTAAGTTGCTGTTTAGGTTCTTATTAGATACAGAGATTTGCTAAAAGTAGCAAACTTGTACAGCTTGTGTGCTTACTGGAAGTCCATTAGAGAAAAATTAAAATGTATAAGAATCCCTTGAGGGCTTTTCAGCGTAATACAAAGGCTTCAGTTACATGTTTTGAGTAAAATCGGACCCGGAGAATCACCCTCATTTACCTATCTCTATTTATTTTTCGAATTATACCCCGAAAAAGGCTAAAGATACGGATCAAAGTTTCCGATTCCGAAAGATTCTAAACCTTATAGCTCGCTTATGGTAAGAGATGGAAAATCGGGGTGACTTTTAATGGATCCAGCTTATCGAAATCTATAAATAAAGTTGCTAATTGGAAAGATATAGGAAAATTAAGAAAACGATGAAAATCTAAGGGGGTACCCTTTGGAAATTCGGACGATTTGACGATTTCAAAAATCTTTTAAAATGTTTATTTTGATGATGGTTCCTTGTGCAGTTTGACCTGCTGATTACAGGGATTACAACCATTTTGCGGTATCTTGAGTGGTTTTTGAGAAATTTGAGTTTGAATGTCATTAATTTGTAACAAATTCGTAAAAGGTGCGGGAAATAAAAAATATCTTTCAAAATATATTATGTTCCACTAACCAACGTACTAAAAAATCTTTTGGCAGGTCGTAACAAGCGCTTCCATCGCCGCATTCAAGCATTCATCCGAAAAGAAACGCTATTCTTTCAGATGCCCTTTTCAATTTAAAGAGCAGATATTATTTACTCGAAGCCAAGGCCTGTAAGGTAGATGTCTCATCTCTTTAAAACCGCATTTGTTGATTACTCTTTGAACTTGATGAGCTTCGTGGATTCTGACATTGTCTTGAAGCAGCATAATTTTTCCCTCACAATTTTGAGGTCTTGGATTCCAATGATCCGGTTACAATTTTTGATCTTGGTCGACAACCAACGCTGCCAAGTTTTCTTCACAAATTTGTTGCCGATCGAATTTTTGTCCAGGAATAAGCGATTTCGGATTTCAACGTTATTCTTTCTTCAATTTTCATACTTTAATTTTAAAGCTGTAAGTACTAATAAAAATATAGACTGCTAAAAATACAATTCCACTTGCAGCAACGCACAGCAATGTATGCATCATCTCGTTACGTTCCATTTCAACATTTACAAACAGCCCCACAGTAACTAACTCTAGTAACTACGCTAAGTTTGTGAAAGTTTATGGATGGCGTCATTATCTAGTAACCTCCGGAAAAGAAAACTACTTTATTCCTGAAAATGTTTGTACTAAATTGTATCGCTTGTTATAGGATTAGAATTTGCACAACTGTAACTGTGAAATATATATTTTCGTTAAAATGGCGTAAGACGCATGATCATAAAAAGTGTTTCGCAAGTTTGTGATTCCTTAAACCTACTTTCAGTTGCACGTTACACGTTTGCCGGACACATCGTGTTCACACTTAATACGTATACATACGTGCATAAATTTTGATTTTAAATAACTGCGTCTTTTGATGCTATGAGAATGCCAATCTGTTTATTTGCGTGCGCAAATTGAAATAAAAAGACATCTTCCATCAGACTATTACATGAAATATATAAAAAAATTCCAAGCGCTTGTTTATTTTTAAGACTCGCTTAGCCCAAAAAGCGACATAAATAGTACTTCCCTTAGACATTCTCCACGGCTAATTATGACTCCTATCGAAAAAATCGGATGATGCTCCGCCAGCTTTTTTGCGCGTGTGGCGCAATTCGCAACTGACAAATTAGAATTTCTTGTTAAATAAATTAAGTTCGTTGCAGATGTGTCCCTCAATCTCTTTCTCATTACACAGTTCGTAAGAGGAAGGACGAGAAGCATGCAGATAGTATAAACAGAGTGTACATTAATGCATATTAATGCCACGCTCACAAAAAACTGGACGGGTTAATTTTGTCATAGGTCACGTATTTTCGTATAAGCACTCGGCTATTACGTTGTCGCGTCATTTATATACATACATGTGAACATTCTGGCGTATATGTAAGTACATCTGGTAAGTACAGTAAGTCTTAATATCGAACTATACGAGGTATCTAAGGAAAGAAGACGTGCATAACGAGAATTAATCAGGTTACGCTAATGATGTTGCTTCGTTTTAATATAAATATCTTGTAAAGCAGCTTTAGCTTCTTCTTGAAAGTACTTACAAGAAGGTGCACTTACATAGATACCGTTCGATGCACATAGAGTGTAAACTTTAAGCGACTTGAGGGCCGATTTTCAAAATCATTCGTTCCCGAAACGAACACGTTGGTGAACGGTACACGTTTCCAAAATCGTATTCCTGAACTACTGTAATTCACTTATAATCCTGATAAAAGTAAAAAGTAAAGAAAAATATTGATAAAACTTAAATGAAATTTGTTAAAAGTGAGGTTGTCACCCCAACAGCAATAGCCACATGTTTCGATAGTCCATGAAAAGGAACAGCCTCACAGTTAATACCACAACTTTTGTTGTGTTTGGCAGTCATGTGAACTGCTCGAGGGATGGTTTGGGGAACAGTACCCGGTTTATGTCGCTGCTTCCTGAACGGCAGGCATACGTTTCTTTGGCACTAGAGGGCGCCAAGAAATGTCGA
Organism: Marronus borbonicus; assembly: GCA_902655005.2. Lineage (NCBI taxonomy): Eukaryota > Metazoa > Arthropoda > Insecta > Coleoptera > Scarabaeidae > Marronus > Marronus borbonicus. The sequence continues at coordinate 39,981,674 of LR737380.1, read as the reverse complement.
GTTTGTCGTTTTGAAAGTTGTGGTATTAACTGTGAGGCAACAGCGATAGAAGGTAGAGATATGAAAAGTACTCTCGAAACCACGCTGATGACGCCGGGTAGGCAGAAACATGTCCGTGTGTTAGTGTATTTTTCTCTCTCCTTTTATTGCATTTGCCGTGAATTATTCCATCAATACCATGAGGAAGCTAAGCTATCTTAGCATTATTTTTTGTTTCTAGTCATTTTCTGATGTGCCATGAAAAGGAAGTTTCACAAATTTCTTATCGGGAGCTTCTGCCGGAATTAAGATCGCGAAATTCCTCAAATAATACAGAACAGTAAACATTACAGATTACTAGATTCTATATGTTCGTTCTTCATTCTATTTTTATTTCTATTCTACTTCGAATTGCTTATGCTTCGAAATTTACAATAAAAGTTAATGGACCGCATGCAAACGTAGTTTATTTGTCGATTATTCATCAATGCGACGCAGCAACCATAGTTTACTAGCGGCGGTTTAAAAAATTCAATGATGGCGCTTTTATACAAATGGTACCTGCATTAAAACAACTATTCGTAACAGACAAGTGTCGATGATCACAAAGGAACTCAAATGTGCAAAATTTACAGTGACAGGTATTATAAATTACATCTTGTAATCGCAATCGATTGTTTATCGTTTAGAGATTCAACAAACTTACGTTTAATACGCGAGGAAAATTAAACATCTTGCAAACGGCCTAGCATGTCGATCACCAACATGCAAATTTAGGTTACGCAGAAATAGCGCACATACTTCTGTAATTGCGATCAACGATTCCAGGATATTTAAACGTAGCATTTTGTCACTGTTGTACAATGTACTAACCTGCAGGTGTTACATACTAACTTAACCACGATTCAGTTATTTTCAGGTTTGCTTTTATGTACAATATATGCGCAGGATGTTTCAATCTATAATTGTAGAATTGTGTCTGGTGTGTAAATGGCAGAAGGACAAAATTTTTCAATGATATTGCAGACAAGTAGGGAAACAAGGACCTACTGTGTTATTTTAAGCATTACATTTCCTCACCTGAAAATAATTCGATGCCACATATCTTATTTGTATAATATGGATTTCGTTATAATGTTTTTGGGCGAAGGAAAAATGTAAAAATAGATGATTTTATGATATTAATTGATTAAATTTGGGGTTTGTGAAATTCGCGAATGTTTCAATGACATTCGGCAATTTAAGCTCAAATAGATGATGGTAATTGAATTTTAACGAGTACTAGAAATTGAAACGGGAGATTGCAGGACCTCGGCTTTATTAAACCACCTCACTTGAGTAGAACTTCGAATAACAATTAGAATTCAAACGATAAACACTTTGAAAATGGTGATACGAACACGTGTTACCTGAGTGACTATTAGACTCAGAGCCAGAAATTTTAAGTTGGAGTCTCCTCATGCAATGCAAGCGATGCAAGAACACAGCTGAAGGATTAATTCTGTGCTATTCTATGATCTTTTACGCCACCCACAACTGACAAATAAGACGGTTATCTGACGAGCGACGAAACTACGCTGAGATACGCCTAAAATAGTTGTGGGTATTGTTGTAGGAAAAGACTGCATTGAATCGGACATTTCTGTATACGAGGATAATATTCTCCTATCTCCCAAGCTACCTAGATAACAGGGGATAAAAGCAGTTGGAGCTACTTAAGACGAGCTGGACGTACTGAACTCACTATGCGTGATGTATGCGAGGCGCTAATGACACCTAAACTCGATGTTGAGAATTATAACACTACAGTATATCTATTTCCTTCAAAACATCCGGATTTTTCCGGTATCAAATTGCGCAGTTAGCTCTATCTAGACGTGGTATTAAAACGCCTTAGAGAATGCAGGGTGATCAGTATTGAATATCAAACTTAACGCTAAACTCAAATACCACAAACGTAATTCTTTTTAATGGCACCATATATTTTTTTTCTTTTCGGGATATTTTCGACAATTTTACATTGTATCTGTTTTGTACTTACATAACTCCCTAAATTGAAAATGCGGTTTCATTAAAAATGTTGACCCTTAATATTGATGCCCCATTGTGTTCAAGCACAACGTGAAGTATAAAAAATTGCATTTGGTGTTGCTAAATGACTCATTTGCGACACATTCCTGTTGCGTAATTTATAATCATTAAAAGCATTGAATATCCACCATAATAATAGCGGGATTTCAGAGTAATTACGATCAATGCGTATTGATAGCCAGTACCAGTAGGGTGTTCGTTAACTCGTTCACGTTATCAAAATACGTATCGCATCGTTAGTAATTAATCCAATGGAATAATCGGCGAATACTGAGAAAGCAGCACAAATAGAACAGATACAATTTACCGGAAAAGTGCACAATATTATGTCTCGCCGGGAACTGCATCAATCAAATATGAAAGAGTATACGTTGGAAAATTCGGGGGTTTTGGTTTTACTTCAACTGGTAACTAATGTGTACTAAAGGCAGGGCATGCTAAAGAAAAATAAAAAAAAATAATTGGGAAGTTTATCTTGAAAATTTGATGTTCTACTAAATCAAATAGATATTGGTGAATTGTAGAAGAAAGAAGTGGCATCAGTAACGTAATAAGAAATATTACATTTAGAAATTCTTTTACTTTGTAACAACCGACGTTTCGATCACTTAAGGTTTAATACAAGTGTTAATGTTCCTTATTTGGAAACGGCAATAAGAATGATCGAAATTGTTACTAATAATTGGCTAGAAATTGATAAAGGATACTTCGATGATTGGATCAATATTAAAATCGATATTTATGGCAATTGTGGTTTAAACAAATACAATTCCAAGAAAATACACATTTATAGACCATGTTTTCATTATTTATGCAATAATTGGTTAAAGATATCCAAAGTTACCTTAGATGTATGATACGATCGTAGAACCAACTGATGCAAGATGATCGCAAGCAGCCTCTTTTCATTTTTATAAGAGTATCATATTTCTAGAGTATTTCAATTTAACATCAAACAGATGCAAGCCCCTCTTTTAAAACGAATTTGCATATTCATATGTACTATGTGATAATGAATACATATTTGTTATATAAAGCGCTGCCTTTGCGTCAACGTCTAATCTATCCCGACACGAAAAGTAGTGAAGATTCGGTTCGCATAGGGAGCCGCAGCGAATGTCGCGCCACTCGCCAAAGTAGAGAACTAGTTTCCGCGAGGATTCCTGGCAATATTTCACTTTGCCGCGACGCAATTCCGGGGTCGAAATGTTAAAAATGTAAAGCACTTGTAACTTATCAAACTTAAGTAATCTGACAAAATGATGAAGGAGATGCCATATGATTCCTGTGTCTCCTGGTAGTACCTCAACGCACTACGGTACCAGTCTCTGGTTATGCGGCGTCTCTTTCTTGTGACGGTATACTATTTTACATGTTTCACGTAGAATAAGAAATATATGAAACAAAAGATTACTGTTCCATGTTGGTATTATACTTAATACAACATAACAGTATTAAGTGCTGTGGAATAGGTTTGTCTAGAACATGATGTTGCCGAAATGTAATTGCATTCAAAAATAAAAAAAATTAAGCTACTAACAAGGAAAATTCAGATCTCGATGAAACTCTGGACACAGAAAGGGTGCCTACCTTGGCACATTTTCGGGGTATATTTCTGAAACTACACCATATATATTTCTTTTTATAACATATTTTGAAGTATACTCAAATGGCGAAAGTAATCATCCAATTAGAGAAATAGCTGCAGCTATCTGCGACTTTCTAACCTTTAAATCCACCCTAATTTGCGTTATATACGTTGCTTCTATCGATACTAGTGACATGATACTCGTTCGACCTTAATAATACTGCTTAACAGCCGTACACAACATTATGTACTCTCTTGAAGTGCACAAGTACATAGTTTTTATTACTTTTAGTTAAATTGGGGAAGAAAAATATTATTTTTAGAGTTAAAAAAAATGTATTTTTCATAAAAAAAATTGTCGTAAGATGATATGCTTTCGAATACTTTTTGCCGTTGTTTTGTTAATTTCTAAAAGAACCCTCAAAATGTTATTATTTGTATCGGTGAGAAAGTAACCCCAAACACCCGGTAATTTTGTCGCCATCTAAATTATTTATTTTGCAAAAGAATTTTCAATTTTAAATGAATGGTTGGCTACGTATTAATTAGGTCGGTCCAGCTATATTTTTTCTGCACTGATATTCTCAAAAGTAATGGCAATATGAGAAAATGTGATGAACACATGACAAAGTATTCCCGTTTTAGGGTACGTACATTGTAGTGCATTTATCCGTATGATAGCCACTTTTTGCGTGTTGATACTTTCTTCTCATCCAATATAGCTGGCGTAGCGCCTTCATTTCCTTAAAATTGTTTTTCACGCTTTGGACAGAACTTCGCTTAGTTTTACCACTTTTCCAGTGTTTTACAACATTAATTTTGCAGTCTGGGCCAGAAACAGTGCCTCTTCCTTCAGGATCACATGCAATATTTTCAAAATTGTCTTCTTGTCCAATCAAGTTTCATATTCAAAAGAGAACACGCTTACTTGTTGAGCCCTTAGAATCGCATGATTCAAGGCATCATGCAACTCAATTTCTTCTACTTAATGTTCTTTTTTTTCTTATTTCCATATCCCAGTGTGTCAAGCAAGAATTAAGACTTGTCGTAAATTTTAGCATAATTACCCTGAAAAAATGTCTGGTGGTTACGAAACTCATTACTTGTAAATGCAATCGGAAATAACCTTTGAACAATTTTTTATCGATCTGCAAAAATTTTTTTTGTCAACAAGGACGCGGAAATGATGAAGCGGAAAACTAAATCGACGAACTTGCTATTATTGTATATGTCGCGAGAGTTAGGAATAAGAATCGATTAATTTATTAACTCCATCATGCACATTTGGACGAGGACGCTACCAACTGAACCATCGCACCATCATCGCTCTGTTCGATCGATGAAATATTTATAAAACTAACGTTGTTACAATGCCACCGAAATTATGCTAATCAGCCAAAATTAACTTTCATTTGGCGGAAGCGTCTCGACAGTAAATTAATTAATAATTCCGTTAAACAAGTATTGATTTTCGTTCACCTACCGTTTCGTACGTACCTCAGACGGATATAAATTATACTCTCCTTTTCCGATATTCCTATAAGTATAAGTAAAACAAATCGTTTTACCTATAAATTATATATTTCAATCCATCAATTTCTGGTTATTTAATGCTGGAATAATTATTTTGTACGCGGCAATTTTAACTAATGATGCTTTTATAGATGTTATTGAAGCAAAGGTTTACTTGGTTAAGTTATTCTTTTAATTTGGTGCGTTCCTCTCAAAGATAATGATTGGAAGAGTTATGTCCATTTTCAAAACAAATTGAACCAACACGCATAAGGTTTGCTATTTAAATAATTAATTTTTAATAGTCTATCCATTAAATTTGTTCTGCCTAATTTGTTCTATTACTTTCAAATGCTTCGCGATTTAATTGCAACGAGTACGAATAATATAACCTTATAGATCTAAACGTTTATCGTAGAACTTCCACGTTTAGTTCTCCTCATCTGAAGGAAAAATACCAAAAACCTTATAAATCGATTTAATTGCACCTTCGTTTAGAAGCAAATTTAACGTCGTTCGGGTGGTTAGTCAAGAATTTAACTTGCAATTAGCGATGTTGCGGTACTGTTGGCTTACATGTTTAGTAACTTCGAGGTGTTTATAAATCATTGATTGGATTGTAAATTAATTTAACATTATTTGTTAACCAGGAATTATAGGTCTAGTTACGCTAAGTAAATACAACTCCCGCGAAGGATAAATGTAGCACAATGCTAGTTAATAATGTATAATGCAGTTGAGGTGGGCAGAGTTACAATGGATCTTTGCTTTAGAATACAATTGCTTTAGACCAAAACACGAATTATTCAATTACTGAGTTAGTTGGATGAAGAGAAAAAAATTAAGTAAGCACGGCTTCACTTGATTTTGTACAAATTCGTAGACAAAGAATACTTGGATGAGAATTTTCTGATTATATAATAGACATCATAGAACTTCTTATAGAAATATGTCCATATAGACAAGGTGATCGATAGTAGTGAACCAGACGCTTACATTTTATTTATTAGATACGAAAGAAATTCTCTACCATCATTTTAACAGCCGGACACACGGCGATTGCGACAGCGAATTGGTGCCTGATCCACCATATTCGTCAGATATGGACCGGCGTGCCTTTTTTCTTTTTCCGAATTTGAAAAGAATGGCCTGAGGACATTGTCGAAACAGAGGCCTGTATTGCATAGTTCTGCAAATCCTATTATTAAAGATGTTGGAGCATGAGTGGATTCGGTGTGTAGAACTGAGACGAAGTTATGTAGGAAAATAAATTAACTAAATGCAAAATAATTGAGTTGTCTTCCACACACCATCCTGGTGATGATGTAGGCACCAATTATGACGACTGTGGAACGTTAAACGTTGTTAGTAAGTAATAATTAAGTACTCACATAACGCAATATAAAAATAATTCAAGGCGAATCATATAAATGATCATCGTCTGAGATAGCAAATTTATTGGAGCATTCAGTACTAAAGGAATTGGATATTAAAATTTATGCCCCAAACACCAATATTTCAGAGCTTACTTTATTCGCAACCATACTGAAAATAGCAGTACAGCATTCTTCGTAGACGACGTAGTTTGTTTAAGTACTCTACTTCCTCGACATCGGTTTTGTCAGAATAGTGCCAGCTTGCACATATCATACATACATTACTAGATCAGATAAATAAATATCGAATGCCGATTTAAGTATACCAGTAATTCTTGTACGATTGTGGTGGCGTTTCCTTGCGAAATAATATCTACGCGGATGTGTCTATTGAATAGATTATGACGCGTATTATACGTATTACATGTCGTGCTACTCTAGCTTAAAGATTATTCCTGTACCTCTTAGGTATTGTCTACATTAAGAAGGTACCCCATAAAACGAATGCTGACCAGTTTGATGGATGTAAATGTTAATCTTAATACTATATAGAATCGTAGATTTACGTAGGCAGTGGATATCATATCGAAAATTGCTAAATTTCATCATAGCACTTGATTTATTTGCACAATATAAACATCGTCAGCTAATATTCTATGTCTATCGATCACCGAAACTTATTTCAACCTGGAAAAGAATCAATGACGTTTTTAAACCCGAAAAATTATTTCGTTCGCATTCCTCAGTCAAATAGAATTTCCACAAAATAAGTAATGCCAGCAACCGCTGCGGTTGTAAAGGTATGGGCATCTGAAACGCGTGAGTTATACTTCGAACGCTTCGTAATATATTTAACTTCGATTTGCTTTAAATCCTGTGTCGAATGCACACGGAGTCGGAGTAGTACGCTGGCTCCGTGACGCTCTCCGTTATTTAGGTCACATCTTAATAAAAATAACGCTCTATTATTGGTGTTTGCAGACAATATGCTTTATTATTCGACCACCAACTGAAATTATTAAATATTCCGCGTAAATCATGAGATCATGATCAATTAAAAGGAAAAAAGTCGCAGTCTACTCATGCTTGTTGCAGTCTTAATGGCGATGCGCCTATTGTTTGGACGAATAATATAGAACGCTGTATCATATTAAGTTTATTTTAGGCGTCAGTATCGATTAATGCTTTTTAAACACTAGCAAAATTGGACCAACTATAAATTTAAGCTAAATGATCCTCATTAAGAAGTGTACTTCATTTATTAATTTTTTTCAAAACGTTGCATGTGCTAAATTTGCCATAAACCATAATTTTTAACGATGATTTAGCGTTGAAAATAGTTTAACGAAGGCCATTGTTATTTAGTATTAGCAGACAGATCTATTTTTTGCAGCTTAATAACACGAACGAAGAATGTTGGGATTTTAGAATTTGAGTTTTTAAATTAAAAGAGTAGCGGCGGCACGCCCGTCCGGCAAACGGGAATCGTAGGTTCGAAACCTACCTGCGTCTAATGAGATCCTTATGTCGTTTAAATTAAATTTAGTTACATCGGTAAAATCGCTATAACGAGAATGGTCAGAATTATGCCAAAAGTCCACAATATAAATAATGTATAGCGTATTCCATTAAAAAAAGAGCTACTTTTTAACAGATTTAGGGTGCACCAAATTAACATTACGAGCATCACCTAACCAGGTATGTCCGTTTATGTCGTACGTTGTACGTGTACGTTGTACGTGTCGTATGTTCGTACAAAGAATTGTAGTTGTCGAATGCGCTCTTCCATAGAAAAAATTATTACTGTAAATGGCGAGTTATTCAAGGAAAAATTAATAAACCCTAAATTTTAGATCAATGGTGAATAGCATTTTATTACGTTTTGCCACAAAATTCGATCAATCGACAATGTAATAATATATACGTTGTTCCATTTAATAAAATACAACCTTAGGCAGGATTTACGCGACATCTGTAGGCTTTACATAATTTTAGAACATGTTCACAGTTACAGTATATAACAAGAAAAAAAAAACTGTTTTCATGAATCTCCACTCGCAAAGACACGATCTTCCAAACCCGCGGAGATGAGTATAATTGAATTATGCATTCAATTTTCTTGCTGGTACCGGCTTCTTTTCCAATTAACAGGATACAGTAAAAATAAAACTTTACGTTTCGTCGACAAATTTATTGTCTCCTTCGGAATACATTTTCTTATGTATTGGTGCCAAATTACCTCTGTTCGTCGTTATCTTTTTATTAATTTAATTTTTTCTTTTGTTGTAGGTGAGTACCTGTTCTATTGCAACTGGTGGGTAAGTTAAGATTTCTAAAATTTATTAGAATTTATTTAGAAGAGTTTTTAAAAGCATGTGCATTAAAATTAGTTAGTCGCAGGCGTAACGAAAGCGGCATCGATAATTAGGCATGATCGATTTAATTATTCCGCAGCTAAAATATACACAGCCCCGATTCATACTTAATCACGACCGTTTCGTACCAATACAGTGTGCATCGGCATCGAAGTGGAGGGAAATTTATTAGCTAGTTACCTTAATAAGGTCGTAGCAAAACATTTAATTTGAAAAGGGGGGTAAGTCACGTCAAGCATAAATTGTGGCCGACGACGTAATAACGGTTTTTCTTAATAGCGAAATTATATATGCGGTAACTTCAATAGATAATGCAAACAATCACAACGATGACGGTATATACAATATACGGTAAGATAAGACCACCCCGAAAGCAAAGTGTAAAATTATATAGGATTTATGTATCGGGAGTAAAACCTAACATTAAAATTAAGCACCCGATGTCGTAACGCGGAGGGGATGCAGATAGAGAAATTTGTCGTTGTGCGGGTATCAGACCTGTAGCTGGTACCGTGCCGTGCCGGGTACAGTGTCGTACCCTCCCTCGAGTGGCGTCGGCGGTGGAGCGCTTCGTTTCCGTGCAACCGCCCCTTAACTTCTACCCTTTCGTTGTTTGTTTATCCTGCCCGGCAAATATGTTAGCGCGTTCTACATTCGCGAACTCGAATGCCAACGTGTCATGGGATTTTGCTTGTTCTCTAATTATTTCACGCGGGAACGTTTTTGGTATAAAATAAATCACAATTTATTATGAAATTTGTGATGGTGCCGTGACCCCCTACGAGACTCGCATACAAGACAAAATAATACTGATCATATGTGTATGGAAGCCACGCATTAGCAATGTTTCCGAAAAATTTTATTATTAATTAAGCTGGCGTATGCGGTGTGAAAACGTAGAAGGCTCTGTAGGCGTTTGCACTGAAAATGTGTTATCCGTTGATACAAGCCTCCTTTTTTTACTTTGCCGTTGCGTAATGAGAAGGTTGGGAACGCTGATGAATGAACTTTGGTATATAAATACAGTTGAAAGGAGGAAACTTGCCTCTAAGGCGCAATAATATTATTCCGTGCGTATCAGGGTTGTAACTAAAATTAAAAGCATTCTTTAAGTTCCAAAGATTGTAAAAACCCCCAAGTATAACTCCCATCAAAGATGCACCCATAGAAGCACTTTTTCAATACACACAGCCAAGTCCAATGATTTCCCATGTATTAATGAGTGAAGTGATTTGACTGTGCCTCTTTTCCATTAATTTGTGATATAAAAGATAATGTACCTCATAGAAAAGAAAGAGAATGAAGAATGCTATAATATTCTGAAACAATGGGCAAGCTTAGAAACAACATCGATGGCATGTAAGGTACAGGTATGAAGTTTGATGTCCACCGGTACCCTTGTCCAAGTCGTGATCGTGCCGGTAAATGTGCAAACGATCATACACGTAGAGTTACTTCGAACCATAACACAGGTTATACAGATTTGGCGGATGAAACTTGCGACAGCCGTAGCCCGTTCGCGGGATAAAGGGACCCCGTTATGTAGAATTACTGACGAATGGATGATTCATTCAATCACCTTTTATTTATGGTTGATTTATAGTTTTCTTGTTTGTGTGGGGGATAAATTAAAAAAACTCTTTGGTAATAATTGGAAGTAGATTTCATACAAGTATAATAAACAGGTATGATAATATTAAATATGAGCTATCACACGCTGTCACGATTAAAGCAAATTAGATGCGAATTCATCTAATAACAGAGCATTTCGCACGACGCTGTAATAATATCAGGTTATATTTCCATTTTCGTTTTATAGCACAGATTCGTTAGCGCACCGCGATTAGATGTCGTTGGTGATCACAATATATTCTGTATGCATTTATAAAAGCCCGAAGCCAAATGCATATGAAACGCATTTAGCTCAGGGCTGACAATTAGCATATTGTGAATGAGTTTTGTGAGTAATGTCACCATTAATATCCCGTCACCTAGGATGTTCGAGCGCATTTGTTACGCGACGAACGGCGGGATGATAACGCACAGGTATGTCAGGACGATGTATTTAACGCATTACATCATAAAAGCGCTAGAACGTGCATAATTCCGTATTGCGCGTCAAAAGTCGAGGACATATTCACTTATAAACGGAAAATGAAACACTTCCATGTATGAGAATACGAATATTGTAACGTTCGCGTCAGCAACAAGATGAAAGGAAACAAACGCACTGATTTCTTAGTGAAAATATAAAGTCACTGCGATTTTATTTTATACAGTAGAAGTACTACGGCGTAAAATACAATTTAGTGTAGTGTCTCTTAAAAACTTATAAACTTGAAGAGGCGTTACACTGAATACAAGATATCTCGTCCAACTATTATCACGATATCCCTGGTTTAATTAAAATTAATTTAGAAGGTTCTAAGTTTAAAATTATAAGTACTTTTTTGGCACGCGAATACTGCTTGAATCCTTCCCCAAAGGAAAACTAAAAGAATATCCCACAACAGCCTGCTATACACAGATGTAAAATTTTTTTAGTTCATTTGTTATTTGCTAATAATACTGCAAATGAAATTTTAAGTATCTACTCCATTTCGTTCAAAATTTATAGAGTAGTCAATATCTGTAGTTCATTGCGCGATATTCTTGACGATGGAGTTCTTGCTTGGACGATTTCCATCCTTTTTAGGATTGGTATAATCCGACGTCTCAGCCGTCTTAGAAGTGCTGCTTCCTGCCAAATTCCTTGTTTGAGCTGATTTTATTAGCAGTCAATAATATCAGCTGACAAGCGTTAGCTACTCTTATCTCGCAGTACCACATTTCTTATGACATGGTGGGCTTGCTATTTCGTCTCTGTTATTTTAGCCGTGCGTCCTCTGTTTTTTCCTTTTTATTTTTAATACGCTAGATATTATTGGTAAGCAAATGCTCTTAACCACTGGACCTGGTGTGCCTATAGTATATGCATGCCTGGGTTGAAGACCACCGCATAAAATAGATCAGCGCGGCTATCCTTACGAAGAAAGTACACAGCACGAAGAGGAAGCTAGAAACTACTGTATGCAACGTCAACTGCTACAAGGGGTATACGACGTTCAATTGCCAATAAAAAACATCGGATTATATCAATTCTACAAACGATGGAAATGAAGAAAAATATCGATTTCCACTAACTGCCTGACTAATCTATTTTGAATATGTTGCTTGCTTTCCTCTTAACTCTTCGTCCCTCGTCTAATTTTTTGAAATAGAAAGAAGAATATTATACTAATACCCATTACTGAGGAACAGCCAATCTAGTAGCTAATTAAATTGAATCTTTAGCGCCATTGACACTATAGGCTTACGCGCTGTGACTTTTGCTAAAATTAGACTTAAGTGGCGCCTATTGTACGGCTTCCAAGATAAAATATATGGATAACTCCGTAACCGCGGTCACGCTTGCACTAATGAAATTAGCCTTGGAACGACATATTAGATGAAATGATAATAATACATATATACATTGAAAAGAAGGTTACGATACACCAAAGAGAGGAAACGAGATGATGTATACAGGATGCGAGCAAAGATCCTGCGTACATACAAACCAATGCTTTCCAATTTGGGTATTTGATGGAATTAAAACGCAAAAAGCGATGCTGTAATGAAAATCAACCTGTCCTAATGTTGCCCTCTAGCATGACGTTGAAGGAGCAACATGTGATTCAGTACGTGTCATTGGAAATATATTTTTAAAGAAAGTGATTTAACACCATTACATTATTCAAGTAATGAATACAAAGTACGATCCTGAAGTTACCCTTCCCAACATAGGTTGTTTGCTGCTTTTATGAGCAAACTTCTGATGTTATCAGCAAAGTAATTATAACGGTTATCAACTGCATACTGCAGATGCTCCAAGACCAAATATAAGATTATGCATGCAGAAAACAGTGATGTGTCTCCTATTTTAGGGACCGCTTCCAATGTAATGTTCAATTTTTTACAAATAGATATAGGAGGAAGTCTTGACACATTAAGGCAGTAATTTTCTCTTAAAAACACAACCGTATGTTGCTTATACAGTCTATCTACATAGATTACGCAAAAGAACTTTATGTCTCAGTACCTCGTCGTAAATTTATGGTTACGAAAGTTAATAGCGCCGCGTCGATATGCGAACTGCATATATTAGAATTATTGAAATCGTTTGTGAATTACGTATGTACGGTAGTCGTTCTAGTTCTGTTGCAGCATCTAAAGTATGCATTTGCATTGCCGGAATATATGTATGCGATTTCAAGCATAATACTAATTTCAGAGGCGGGACGCCATTATTTCCATGTATCGCGGTGCTAGTGTAATATGAGTACCTCTCCGAAAAAGTTTCCACTGTGGGATGATTTTCAAGGACATGCAAGTTTTTGCGAAGGAAAGAAGAAATAGGCCAACCATGTTTGCAATGAATTGTACGAAAATAACAATTATCAAATTTTATGAGGTTATATACGTGCATCTTTAATAGATTTTCCTCTATAACTAAAAGGGTTGGTTATATAACATTTTAGTCATGGGTGATTGCAACCAAGAGAATTATAAATAGTGAACTCTTCTATTGATACTTACGGAAAGAAGGAGAATAGGCTAAACTGATTATTAAATGTTTTCCTAACAAAATTATTTATCACATACTTCTCGTATGAGAATATCTATAAATATAGATACTTATTTTTAAATCAAAATGTAGAAAATATTTAAACAAGAAGCGTAAGTGTTAACGAAATATATTTTTATTTTATTTATGTAACAAATATATTTCTCTACAATATAATATAAATTATATAAAAAATGTCCTTTCAAAGGAAAAAATCAGATAAAAAAATTAAATTATATTTAATCAATCTGGGTCTTCACTCCCGTCTTCTGATCCACAATTAACCGTCGGAACAAAGTCTTCTACGTTTGCTACACGTTCGTACCACTCTTTAATTATTTTGCCTGTATGGTTTATGCAATTTTCCCAGATGTCTGGTGTACAGCTGTCCAAACTTTTTTGCCACATATGTATCCCCATAACCATCTCGAAAAATATGTTTATTATTTAAATTAACAAACATATGTATTATAAAACATTTGCAACTCTCTCCAATTTACAATGTAAGCTTTTATTTAATACTAACCAATTATAATTTACCTCATGGACCGCATCAACAGATATTAGAGGGCTTCCATTTCGCTTTTCCTTCTCGAAGTACACTAGTAAACGACAAACTAACTCTTGGCAATAAGAACTAAATCGTCCATCTTGAACTGTAACCTAAAAAAAAAATATTTTAAGTCTTCGTATGCTTCTTTACCTCGATTTTTACATATAGCGCTTATCGATGAAACAATGATGTAAGTACAAACTTTCGTGATTTAATCTGTAAGTTATTTGTTCATTACTAACAGGACATCTGAGTAGGACGTTCTAGGTAACTTGCTGACAATTCTTTATTTACGTCGACTGCGGGTATATATAAAAATCGATTTTTGCAAACAATTCACCCTGTTCGTACATATTCTATTATAGGTTTGCGTATTCGTGAATAAGCACCATCATTTGTCAAGGAACTAGACATGGCACAAAATTGTAAACAAAAATATATCATGAAGAGCTTTAATAATTTTCCATTGTCTCCCGCAAAATTAATGTCTATTTACCCTGATAGGTATCGTTCTTGTGATCTTGGCACGCAATGACTTTAAACTGTTCCTTATCCATTTCAAATATAATTAATCACGTTGCCGGTCTCATTTTCAGTCCGAACTCTTATTCGGAATAAACGGATATAAAACGATAGATTCAATTTTATATTCTGCACAACTGTCAAACGAAGTCTATTAAAATTAGTTTATATTTCGATAAAGCCGTTGAACCTTACGTTGTACCATTCTGTACTGTTCTCAATATCGCGGTAATTTGCGCATAAAATATAGTTAGTAACTGGAATTAAAGGGATTTTCAAATTCGTCTCGCGGGTGTGTATGTACGTACTACCTTATAACCAGAAATGTGAAAAAAGAAAATGGAAGCGAAATTATGATTAATTGTGATAGAACGATTTTTTATACATATCATCTCCACATTGTAATTAAAATTCTCACGGGGTAGGAAAAATAATGTTCCGCGAAAGTGTCCACCCAGAATTAATTTCGCGGACGTGCTAATTATAAAATATCGCTCTATATAAAATTAGATACCTATTACGAAAAAATGTAATAATGCAACTTTGCCGTCTGGAAATTTTCGACCATTCCACTAGCCGTTACCACCTAGGGAATTTTGCTTCATTTACTCTTTAGAGATTACGTTCTTTATTTAATTGAATTAGCCAGACAATACCAATAATTTGGAGGTGAAGTTATTTGAAGTGTAGATAAGCATTGCAATTTACTCTTACTACCGTTACGCACCGGATACATTTATAGTTTATTTACTAATTCAAGCTTTATCTTCTTATTACACTTAACATGGAATATCTACGACATCACCTCATTCAAAGCGGAGGGTTCTAGGGATTACGAAAACAGGTAACAAATTTAATGGATCAATAATTGTAAACATTCAGGAATACAAAAAGGATGATAAAGTGCCGGAACTCTAGTTTACATGTATTCTGTATTAGGCAATTAGCCAAATGAGTGCTTTGTGCTGATCTCAATTACTACAAAGTAATCACTTTGCGGGGATGTACACGAATCC
Source organism: Marronus borbonicus (assembly GCA_902655005.2). Classification (NCBI taxonomy): domain Eukaryota; kingdom Metazoa; phylum Arthropoda; class Insecta; order Coleoptera; family Scarabaeidae; genus Marronus; species Marronus borbonicus. Next base: position 39,966,017 of record LR737380.1, on the reverse strand, counting down.
ATTTGTTACATAGAATAAAGCTCCGTTGTTTGGCGGGAAGGTGGTTTAGAAGATGTAAATATTCACAAGTTTTATTCCAACACCCGTCCAATCGTAAAAAGTCGCTAATGTCGGAACGAGAAGGATGATCTACGATTTACACGTGAGCACAATTCTACAATTCCAGAAGATCGAGACGCTTGTGCAAGCATATACAATCTACAGAAAAAACCCACAACATTTTGCAAATTTGTCATTGTCCACATCATATTTTAGCTTAAAAATGTGGGTTCACTGCAATATAATAGCCCCGATTTCTAGTTGGCAAACGCATGTGTATCTCTTCGTTTTCGTGTTGTCCTTTTGTCACGTTTAATTTCAATTCCGGGTGTTATATTAGGCTAATGGATAGACTTCAGCAGTTCCCTGACATTAGATCAACCACTACAACACATGCATGATGTACCTTCTTCTTCTTTATTATTCATGCTAAGTACATTGAATCTCTTCACAGAATTCGTTTGAAAATGTACATTTTAAAATTTAACGTACATTGTCTCGTGTAATTTTTATTTATAGAAGCAAGAATATCAAGAAAAATTCTTACTAATTCACACCATTTCCTCTGCATCAACGGAGGAGAATGAAAAGCATGTCGCTGATGGATTAATATTGCGCGCGCGTATATTGTTATACATGTTCAGCTTCAAAATATTATGAAAAAGCGCGTCCCCGAATTCTGCGTTCCCTTACGACTTATGCCACGGTTTAAATAAATAACAAGTTTAAAAATGTAAACTGCCACATTTGTACTTATCTCGCGTAATATATCTCGTGTAACGGAATTACAGAAACATTTTTTCATGCCAAAGCGGAAAGTGTCACGCAACGCAAAAATAATTTCAAATTCATAAACTTTATTATTCATGTATGTAACATAATGTTGGCATATTGTGCATTTATTAATCTGAACGCAGGACAAGGGTGCCGTGGGAAATCTAATCTGGCCGCGCGTTAAATTTGGAAAACGCGAAAGTGAAATCAAAATTCAGGAATTAGCATGCGAAATAAGAAGATTATATCGTTTCTATGTCGTTACTCAATACTTTAGTGCATATTGGAATACCACTGGGAGCGATCTCACTAATTATAAATTTATAGCATTTCGGTTATGAATCATGCTTGGCTAACGTCCAACTTTTCGATTTTATTATGCAAGCCTAATGGTTTTTCAAATAAAGTAGTCGTTATATACCTCGTGTTCGACTAAATACAAACTGTAATCGTTTATTTTATAGCCTACGAACAAAAATTGTGTTTATTGCACTTATTGAATTGGGGAAGTAAACCAGCACAAGTTTATACTTCTTCGGGTGCGAAATTGGGCGATATATCCAAGGTATAAATTACATTAGTCGATATTGCAAAACGCGCTGAATAAATAACAAGCATCAAGCAAACTGCGACTAACGTGTACAGGTACAGCACCATGTAATTCTTAAAATATCGAACATTTCCAGCATTTAATTCTACCTTCTCTTCATGGTAATAAGTAGAAATAACCAAGGCAGGTGAAATAATTTTTTTTTTGCAGCGACTAGACAGACTCGTGTTTTGTCGGCTCTCCGGGGAAACCAGTAGGCAACACGTACCCTTTCTTATGAGACGAATAGACACGAGTCTGTCTAATCGCTGTAAAAAAGTAATAATTTCACCTGCCTTGGTCATCTCTAGTAATAAGTAAGGAGTAAATGAATGTAGAAAGCAAGGTCATGAAGATGCACAGGTTGTCATTACACAGCAACGAAATTTTTTCACACGCCACCTTATCTCAATCCTAGCGATAAATTGTATTGTCTTTTATTAAGTATGTAATTGCATTAGAGGAGATTCATTTTAACTACAGCAGTAAGTGCATGTTACTTGTTAGTGAAATAAAGCTCTGCTATACTGAATGTCCTTATTGTAGTCTCCGTTATACACTAGTAAAGTGCTAAAATCGATCGTTATGACAATTCAAAGAAGTAGCCATAACGGTAACTACATATGTAACTACGTAATCCAAAACTCCCAACATTTCTTCGTTGATATATGAACAAAAATTAAGAGGAGAGTAAAATGCAAAAGATTGCTACTAACTAATTAGCTACCTAAAACGTAGCGAGGCGAACTGTCGTGTTTAAAAATACGAGTGGTTAGTACATGCGCGTTTAATTAATCTTCCTTCGAGAGCTGGTGCGACAACAAATGGTTGCCCTACATTTTCCTGCAGCTAAAATCGGCTAAACAGCATACAAACGAAGCAGAAGGATATATTATGCATGACTAACAAGCAATTTATTGACACATTGTGGTCTGCGTGTGTATTATATCAACCGACAAACGCCTTAAACCAAAATCAGCCGTAATGTTTCTACATATTCATACATCGTATAGATTAAAAAAAAGCTTGCTAATAGTTTCATGTCCAACGTACCATACTAAAATAATTGCGGGACAATTTGGAGGAATAAACAATTAAACATTATCTCATTTTAAACATTTGCGGTATTTAATTCGCGTATTTCCAATATTTATTCGGTAGTAAATTTGTACGCTGGCCATGCCATTGGTAGTTATAAAACAGTAAAATCGTATTTTGTTTCAATAAATAACAGCCTTATTAAACTTCACGCTTCGTGTTGCGGAAAGCGAAGCCGAGGGAGGTGGTGAAGTGCGTTATTTTCTAATAGCAGCTGTCGCTGGAAAATGGTTACTATCTGCAAGTTGACAACTTATTAAAAGCAATTATTTTAAAGTGTGATTGTGTTTAAACGGCGAAGAGCTTATATTTACCACGGGGTTTTGAAATTACCGAAGTTACGTGCCAAATATTGAACTTACAGCGGTTTATTCTTCTTTAATCAGGTCAAATTAAACCGGAAGACGTACAACACGTATTCAGGAGCAAGTTGCAGTTAGTAAAATAGTAAAAAGCGCATATCGTTAGATCCTGAATATTTCAGGCACATTTCAGTGTAGTTTTCACCACTCTGGTTGCACTTGTCCAAACGTAAAATCGACTTGCACTTTGTATGTACAGAGCTTTAATTGCAGTTTTTGGGCGACAAAGGTTTACTACGCGAAGAAATTCTAATCTGTTAACTAAATTAGTTCTCTTCCGAAGATTTGCAGTTGTAAAATTCAACGTAAATTGTATACAAATGTGGAGATGAATAGCAACGCTAATTTCTTTAACAAGTCATAAAGAGGTATTACGTGCCATCCCATGTTTTGTCTACTACATTCCTAAACTAAACTAATTCATTGAATTGGTACAAAGCCCAAGGCTAAATCCCCTAATCGCTTTGATGGCTTCAAATGTAATTCAAACATTCAAAATAACTCCGCTCATTTAACTTGTCCATCATATTTGATAGACCCGACGGGTTCTAGTCTGGAAGTGAAAATTTACTTTATTAGTTTAATCACATTTTTATGCTACCATAGTTAGTGAACGGCGCTAATACTATTACCATCATAAAATCTTTGATGTGCTGAAATAACCACTGACTCACGACGGGAGCAAACACAATTAAAATGTCATATATCGTTCTTGCTGCTCTTATTAGTTGCGCAGCGTCTATAATAAAAGTTATACATATACTATTACGAACTTTAGAATAGACTCAATCGGTTAAATTGATTTGATTGATTGAAATTGATCCAACAGGTGTGATAAACGATGAAACGAGATGAAATTTATTCCACAATTTCGTAAACGTTAAATCTTACGGCAGTCTTGAAAATAGGATGCTCTTTTTGTAAATTACCTCAATGTCCGTATGCTCTTGAAATTGTATTTTTAGAGATTCGAAGGTATTGAGTATTGTGTAGCGAGCTATATTTACACATTGCTGCATTACTCACTATTATTGTTCTAGAGTGCCAACTGCCTAAGATCGGATGTTTTACTTGTAAATTAATGATTATCTATGCAGAGGCTATTAATTTCGTAACCTTACAATATTTTAACTAATGGCGTACGGATTCTCTGGATTCCCGCGGTGATCGACATTAGATCAGCGGCTTACTTAGAAGGGCCACGTCCAATGGATCCTCGAGAATGTAAGGCGAAACACTCTTGATGGCCCTGCTCTCGAAGAGGAGCCAACACAGTCTTCAAAGAAAGTTACTCATTTACAAGATTTATTTGTTTATTGAGCGCTGTCTTGTGTAGCGCCTGCAATGCCAGAATCAAGAGGATTGACGCCCTTCAAAATAAGATATTGAGGACCATAATCTTGACTTACGAGGGATGGCCAATCTCGACATTCCAAATCCAAACGAATTTATCAAAGATTTGGCAAAGGGCATGTGGTGGAAGTGCCTCAAGATCAACCTTTTTTAAGAAGCTTACCCATTTGTATAGCTAACAAGATATCTTGGGATGATAGTATAGCGTCGCCCTACACAAACCTATAATGACCAACGACTTGTTAAGTTTTGTTCACGCACGTCACTGACTTGGTTTATATTTGCTTAGTAAACTAACAAAACTTTCAAATAAAACATCCTTAATAAAAATGCTTTAATTAACAAATAGTTTACGAGCTAAGAATGTCTAGCGCAGCTTGAATTATAACCATTGAGACCAATATCGAAGCTATTACATTGGTCGGCCGAAATTTTACTCTTAATTACATGGAGGTTTCTCTAAGCTGCTGCATTTGGAGAATTATCCAAGCAGCATGCAATACCGAATACAGTTCGCATAATTGCGAGTGGAACATCGGCATACCAACGTATTTCCCGCTCGTAAACCGATATAGAACAATAGTCGTGAAAGCCTACAGCAATATCTAGAACTGGAAGTATTCAGTCATTTAAATAACGATAAATGACGATAAAGCAGAACTATGAAAGGTGTGGGTAATAAATCAAATTAGAATTTGTAAAGCTGTGTGAAGATTTTCCTTGGTTTCAGGCTTTGTTTAACTTTTAAGCCGGCAATTATTATCAAAACAGGACGAAGGATAAATCTTTTCTATGCTATTTACTCATTCGGTTGTATGGCAGCATTAAACGATACGTCTTCCAGTTCAAACATTCCCTCATCGATCGCCATATTATTTATTAATAAAGTAAGTACGGAGAACTATTTGTCCCTGCTGCCGCGGTTCTATTATTTGTGTAACCGCCGCCTTCGACTTGAAATTCAACGTGAAAAATACACCCGCAGGATATATCTACCTTCTCCATTGTACTACTATTCAATCTTGATAATTCGCCCCGATAAAATGGCGTTTTAATGTATATCGTTTGTTCGGAAGTTGCTCAACTACCAAGCAGATCTGCGGAGTAGTGTGTGCGTCATGTCTTATAAATTATTCAAACAGTTTATCTGTATTTGCGTCTGTCGTCTCCGTTGAACTTTAATGGTTATATCTTAACTAGCCCCCATGTTAATATCCCTCATTTTACGGCTTTATTACATCAACTATATTACTGCTACCAACTACTACTTCCGCCGACAATACCTTTCGTTTGTGAAGGTTACGCGCTCGAATGAATAAAGCAGCGCCCTCTACGCAGATTTTAATGTTCCGGATTACTTTGGAGCATTAAAATTATGGAATGCCTTGATCCTTTATTACATGCATGTACAAGGTGACTAAGAATGTGTGCAGCATACAGCACTCGTTCTTATTATCTAATTTACAAGGAAATCTTCGCATTTTAAACGATCTATGTATAATTTATTATACGTAGATAGAATTATAAATTATTTGAAATCTTAATATTTTATAGTTTTACAATAATTCATGTCATGTAGGTCGCCTTATTATTCATTTTTTCAATTTATATTCTTCATAAGAACCAGAAAATTTGATTTCTTGTCTATTAAAGAGTTTAAATTGTATTGATGCAACTCAGATAAGCCTGTGTCAACATTTTGTAATCGTCTTAAGTACAATGAAAACAACGGAATAATACTAAGCAAAGTGCCAACCTTCGAGGAAGGTGCTCATCTTTTAATTAGACCTCATATGCTCCAAAATATTAACTCTAGAAATACAATTTGTGATACCCTTCCGTAAGTTTTCTTCTTAAAAATTAATTAATTAAATTTAATGTCCATATACTGACGCTAACAAACAAGTCTTCTTGGATAAAAATCTATTAAAATATCTTCATTTTTATAATCTAATAGATATATTAGATCAGCAGCCGTAACGTAGATTTCGTTAAAGCTAAATGTGGGGTCACCAAAACAAATTCATTTTGTTTCTTCAATCATTGCACGCGCTGGCCGTTGCCGTGATGTACGCCGTAATTATAAAAAATTCTTCAAAAGCAGCTGTAATGCTCTTTGTTTGGATTTGTTTTTAAACATTTGAAGTATTTTAACAAGCATAGTGTAATTTTTATTATTTGCGTTTCAACAGCTGGCGTCGGCCGCATTAACAAGGTTTAATGTGTAATTTTTTTTAGCATTGATGAGGTTCCAGGAATAAACTTTATAACGTAATGTTCAAATTTATTTCAATCACTACGTTGGAATTGGAAATTTTTGGAAACGAACGATGTTCATAGCGAATGTTTCGAAAAATGTATTGTCAATACGATTATATTAGCTTTATAAATTTTATCTCCGTGCAAAACTCGTTTATTTCTATTAAAGCATTTCAGTTGACCTTCTAAGTTCTTCTAAGTTTTCATTACTCGATGGCGTTTTTTTTTTACTGTTTCTGTTATGATTTGATTACATAAGTATTATTACTATTATTAAAACAGTTTTGGCAGATGGTGACTATGGTATCTTAAATTGTTAGGTTTATTTGCCGCGTTAGTCATGTTATTGTTTCTGTTCCTCTAATTTTTGGTCTATCTAAATCTATAAAAATACACAGGATGTTGTATTTTTAATAATAGCAACATTGCTCCGGCTTAAACCGGATGTTATGTTAAATTGTGGTGTAAGCAAAAAGAAACATAGAAATCTAAAATATGAATCGACATGTTCAAACAAAATGTAAACCTAAACATCTTTATTAGGATGGGATCAGCGCCACCCCCACATCTCTTCTTAGCATTTCACATTGTCCGGATTCTCCGAGTCCGATTTTACTCAAAAACATGTAACCGAAGCCTTTGCATTGCGCTGAAAAGTTCTCAAGGGGATTTAGAGTAAAACACGAGAAATTCAAATTTTGGTTCTATGTTGGAATTTATTAAAAATTCCAAGATTATCAATTTCGCATCTCAAAGAAGGTTGTTTAAATTGTCAAATTATTTCTTTCGTCGTGAACGCAATGCGTATGCAATATCTTAACAGGACCGGCGACCTGCAAAGTTGTTCGCCACCTTTACTTGGGACTACCGCTATAAGTGTATACGTATACTACACTAAATTGTACATCTACTTCAGTAATACATAACCACCTTCTAGGAAATTCCAATGTTCGGGCTCATGAACTATTAACACTATTAATGCTAAAGAAACATTTATGGAATTTAACGCACAATACGTCGTTACAAATATTTCCCAATACCTTATCCGCCTATTACTTTAGAACAAACCGCCTTTTACATAACAGTGCAAAGTTCTGGCGGCAGATGCGACTGTTTCTCTAAGTGCCTTTCCTTAATGCTATTTATTTATAAATTATTTTCCACATTAATTACTTGATAAGAGTAACTGTTTCCAATATCGCACTTATTGTGTATGTGAATGAAGTAGATATTCTTAAAATACATAAGACATTATTATTTTAATTAACATACGAAACAAGACGCATTTGGGATTTCCTGGTGAATGTCGTTTATTTTTGCGTGTTTAGCTTGTCAAGATATCATAAGGAACATGCTGCAGTGATCCCAGACAGCGAAGAGTATAAGCGAAAAGTTCTTTCCTTACTACAAGATGGTGCCATTGTTGCTATTATCAATAGCCCACAACGACGCGGTTCCAGCCCGGAAACCAAGAATATAGTGTATTTAGCGACCGCGGAAACTTTATATCCGCATAGTTTCTGGGATATTTACAAAAACTTTAGGAACATAAATTTTGCGACGGGGCTTCGAAATTAGTCGATCCAGTCGCCAAAAGGATGGAGGCTGTTCTTTATACCAACGAACTCTCTCAATCTATAGAGTTTTACCAAAGACTGAACAATTATAAATAATTCAGATCGTTTTAAGGAATAGTAAACTTTGCTTCGGCAAACCTACGAAACTTCATCTCAGAGTTTCTAAACTGTTCTCGCACTTGAAGACGAAGTATACTGTGTACACTACTAACTAATGTTGGTCAAAATTGTCACCTGAAGGTATTCGAGTTAGTGGAAAGTGACCCATCGGAACTAATAAAAAACGCTTATACTTACCCGTAATCCACAAGTATTGGTATCGATTTTCTGCAGAAGCAAGAAATTCGTCGAAATCAATAAAAAAGCGTGTAGAAGGAAAAGCTAAGTTGGAAGATGTCTATATGTGTGTGGACTGCATCATGTTTTGCACATTAACATTTTTTATCGTGCATTTCTTGTTTCATGTTGATTGGAATTGTAACTATTTCAATTTTGAACATCGAAAAACAACATTGAATTTATTTACAGGAAGGTGATACATATTTGCACAGATTATATAGTCTACGCATACTTCATGTACATAATTATATTAAACGCCCTGAACAATTAACGCTGTAATCTTTAGTGGGCTCAAACTCACCATCCGGACTCAACATCCGTGCAAGCTTTATGAATAGTAAAAATAAACACCAACAAAAATATTCCCGCAAAAATTGCATCATCACCGGTAATGTTTATGCATATTTAAATGACATCAGTATCGTGCCCCTAAACCACAATGTTATCAATAGCATATTTTAAAAATGAATAAAAAACTCTTAAGTGCGAATAATCAAATGTATCTTTAGTTTACGATATTTTATTAATAGGTGATGCCAATTTTCGGAATATGCAAAAATTTCCCATTAATTTTGTTTATGGAGCAATTTTACTGATTTTACCTAAGTTATTTCTTAGCTATTACAGTTTTTAATTTTGATTTTCTGCTTCAGAAATCATTATACGATTTTTATCTGCAATTTCGATAAAAATCGTAACAATTGCAATATGTTAATTTCAGTGAAACGGAATTTGGCAAGCGTATCCGCGTGTAATAGCTGCTAGTTTGAAGCATCGATATTTTTGTTATGGGAAGCTACGTCAACATAAAAAACAAAGTTATTGTAACAATTTTGCACAAATCATGTGGAAAATATCCCATTCGTCATTCGCCAAAGTACATAAATGTTTTGGCGCACGTAATCCTTGACAAATTCAATCCAAGTAGTCATTGGACACGAGCCAATCATTTGATAGTCTGAATGTAGAAAACCAAATTATAGAGACTGTGTCTTGACGAGCTACAATTTTCTTTTTCAATATCTGAATAGCCCAATTAAGATACAACAATATTCAGCACGTTTTCCATGTTTCCCTGTTTAAAAGCGCTATACATATTATGAAATAGTTACTGTTATGAATTGTTTCATATTTGGCAACAGAGTTCGCGCCCGAGCTAATTCACAAATAATAATAATAAAGCGACCGCCATAACCTCCCTCTCTGTTTCTGCCGGATTAGATCATCAATTTAATTTTCCTATATGTATGACAGAATTTACGATTCCTAATGTAGTGGTCGAAATAACAAGTTAGGCGTAATTATAGCGCTAACTAATCAAATGGAGAGCGTTCTTCTGTAGATATTATCACGACACTCTAGGATTATTAATATTAACGATGGCATTGAATCGTCCATTTACATATTAGGAATAATATCAATAAACCTAACCTGTTAATTTTATTTCAGTCAGTGCCCCTATAAATAAATTAAGAGGAGCATCGTTAATAAATTGCTGTCGCTTCACGTCCTAGTTAGTATGCACCGACGTAGATTCAGTCAACGCATCGTAAGCTGGCTCGTTAATGAAAATTGACGCGAACAAAATTGTTGATGCATGTATGTGTAACCACTAAAGAGTGGTACTGTTATTGTGTACGGTGTGATAACATTTATAGGAGAAACTAAGCCTCCTATTTTACTTGTGGTTGAGTTTTGCGAAACATAGAGGAAATGTCACAAATAGATCTTTCTCACTTTTTACATCTGCGGCTTGAGTTTGAATAAGATAAGATTATATGGCAAAGAAACTGTGGCCGTGACAGTGCAAAAATTGCAATCTAAACATATACAAATATGTACATAGGTACAATGATAAGGTAGGATATTGTGGTGTGGTGGTAAAGAAAGAAGCGCCGGCGACCGTCAACATGATAATAGTGTAAAAAAATAGATTTACCAAATTGCTATCCACACATTATCTATTTTATTTTCTTGTAAATTAGTAATAGTCCTTATCTTTTTTGAGGTCAATAGTTATTTGGTTTTAATCTTAAAAAATGAGAAAAGTCTGAAGTAAGCGTCGCTAAAGCTTTAATCTTCCCTATAAAATTGGACAAACCAAAATGGAGCATGTGAAAATGTTCAAATACCTAAAGAACGACAACTAGCAATAATACTAATTCAAAATGTGGAGACCAACCATTATCGAGGCAAAACCTTTGTCCAATAGCTGCGTGATTTATAAACAACTTATCATCCTTTTAAGATTTCAAGCCGATAGTCATTAGTATCGATTATTACGATTGTAATAAATCCTCCTGACTACGAAGAGTTTCGATTCAACCGGCTTTCCCGGCTACACAGAATACTCCCGCGTGTTATCCTGCCTTTCGCATCAGATACTGATTTTCCTAGATCCAGACCAGATATCCCGTCGAAACTCCAAAATTCAAATTTAATTTCCCAAAAGGAAGCAAATTAAGCAAATAAAAAGGGATCATTTTGGAGTTTTTCTTATCTTTGATATTTCTCGTCTGTTGTTATCATTTTATATGTTTCTATGTTATTTATGTACTTTTATGTCTGCATTTATCGATGATGTAGGCGCTATTACTGCTAATAACTTCAAAGGATAGTTAGTCAAGTAACTACAAGTTAATTGCAATAACATTCGATCGAATAAAGAAATAACAACGGCTAATAAGAAAGGTGAGAATAATGGAAAATAACGGGAAAAATATGAAAGACGCCAAATTAAATAACAATAAATACTCAGCGAGAATAACTTGCGCTTCTAGAATAGGGATTAGCAGATGGCAATTGTTGTGACTATGTTGCCTAGCAACTAACTCTTTGGATGAGCCTGCCGCTTCAGTAGACAATGCGATGCTTTTTTCTAGCCAGCTTCGTATAACAACGAAAATAAAAAAAATTGCATATCCTGTTAATTCTTATGTTAACATATCGTTGAATTTTCCTTTTTCTTACCTTTCTAAAAACGTGAAAGCGTACAGAGTGTTCCATTTGAAATACCAAAGTTGTTATCACTTCCGGTGGTACCGGAAATGCAAATGAACGGTGGTTAATACCCAACGTTACTTAGAATAGAAACCGAGCTATTTTTTCTAAAAATACTAATTTTCATCCTTTATACGTTTACTTGTTATCCGTATTATGGGAGGACAACTTGGGATCTTCCCGAGTAAACTTTTTAAGAGATATTTCGCTTTTGCACGCTAGAGAAAGAGTTTAAAAGCTGTCAATAGCACAGCTAAGCAAACTACTAAGTTATTGCAAGATTTTAACGGTGTATTGGCTGTAGATAAGGAGGAGAAAAGTACGTGTGGCGTTGTGTCCGGAAGTACCAAGAATTTTATCCCGACTGCAAGAAAGAAACTTCGAAAACGTTGAAATATCCTAAGCAATTTATAAAACTTTCATCTAGACATTTTACCTTGTCCAGAACGTTATTTCTTCTCGGGAAACTTCGTAATTAAAAAACAATAAATTTCCAATTCAAACTATGTTTTGAAACTTGAAATTCAAGACGCTGTGTTTTACTTTTTGGACTCAGAATAAATAAAAAAACAGAGCAAATTGATGAGCAAGACATAGATTGAAGAAAACATTATCGAGGGATGGTAAATAGTTTCCAAAGATTTTGCTTAAAGGAAGGGTAGATTGAGAACTGTAAGTTTTAGCAAAAATCACAGCCATACTCATAAACATGTGTGTATTTCCGCAGTTTCGAGTGCATCATTGTTTATCATCGGTATGAAGATTATTTTATCTTTTCTTTACCGCTATTAAGTTCTGAATTAATTTCGTGGTTACATTGTAAATTTAATTGCGTATTGTGCAATTAATTAACATAAAACATTCTGCTGAAGAAAATAATCATGACGTATACACAAAACAAGGAAAATGTACAGTCCATCAAATATTTTTGTGGTATCACTTATTCTCGGGCTTTTTATCGATTCGAAGTTGACGTTCAGGCTCCCATGAAAAATGGCACGTATTCAATATGTTATTTGTTGTTGGTCAATAATTTTAAATGTGCCACTCATGGAATTTTATGTATCGGAAAGTAATAAAATCGGATTTATAAAACTATCGGAATAAATACATACATTTTGAATACCGTTTCCACTCCGATAAAATGGTCGTCGCGTACGTTTATTGGTATCCATGAATATTACATCAGAAACGTATACATGTTTTATACACCAGCCTTGTTTCTTTTTCAATTCCTTTAAAAACCGTACACAAGGATGTAGGTGTACTTAAATAAAATGCGTTTGCGCGCTATACAAATTTTAAGTGGAAATATTGAAATGATCTATTTTGTAATCCAGCTGCTTCAAAATTGCTGGTACAAAACAAGTTTTGATTTTAAAATGCTATTTCATGACGTGGAAATAAAACCTTTACGATGAATAAATCACATTAATATCTTCCATTACATTGCTTCTTTGATTGGTTGAACAAGCCTTTTGGCAACAACTTCCAAGTTTTGTACATAAATAGTATTAGTAAGTAAAGTGAAAGGAAGTTACTGAAGCGATTGCAGCGTACCTGTAATATATAACACGGGATACCACAGCATCCCACTTGAAATAAAAAAAGGATCATGAAACAGAAACAAAAATGGGAAACCACAAATCTCCGCAGAGACAAGCGCGACTTTCCAAGATATGGACAACCTCATCAAAATATACAGATTCGGCGGAATTCCCACGCGACTCGTATACGCCTCAGAAGGATATGGTAACATATAATATAATACAACCATTTATTTGGTTGGCTTCCTACTATTCCACCAATCCGCTACTGAGCGGCAGCATTTTATTTTTTTGCATTTACCCTTTAGCATATAAAGGGTTTATATGCATCCAGCTCAATGCCATTAGGTATTGGAGAATATTTAGGTATCGTTGTTACATACCTTGAGTGTAGACTTTCACGACCGTAATCCACAGTAGAAATGTCTTTCGGGTGTTGTCGCGTATTTGACGTTTCGCTGATCATGCTGTCAGCTTCTTCAGAAGATTTCTAAAGACTAGTGTTGTTGTCTTTTGCTCCTTTTTTGTTCTGTTTTGCTGATCCATAACCATTTCGCTCCGATTGAAGTTGTTGGTATTCTTCATTATTTCTATCAATTCGCATATTATCCTCGGGTAGTAGTGGCTCCTGGTCTCCTTGTTGGTGCAGGTGTTCTACACGCCTTAGGCACATTGAAAAATGTGCCTAAGGCGTGCGTCTCTCTCATGTTCTTTCACTCTGCACTGAATACTCCGTCGTGTTTGACCGATGTAGCTTTTTCCACATTGGCATTTCAGTTCGTATATGCCTTTTGCTCGTAGTTTCGGTAACACGTCCTTGTTGGGAAGGAGTAGCTGGTCGATTTTGGTCACCCTGTTGAATCGTGTGGTTGTGTTCTTTTTCAGCCTGTTGGTGACTCCGGCTATGTACGGAAGGTATGCGTATCCTGCTGGTTGTTGTCGGTCTTCGTCCTTCGTCCATCAACACAATGTTAAGAAGAGCGGAGAAAATCAGCGACGAACATCACAGAGAGTGAAATACAACACGTCAAAAATGCTTTGCAGAAGAACGGCTACAGTAGGAAAGATATAAGGAAACCACGAGAGCAAATATTGCTTACTACCTGTTACAGCGTATAAAACCATGTTCTTTGGCTGGTTAATGTTTTTGCGGCTATTTTGCGAAAAACTTGTCTTTTTAAAGACAATATAAACTTTCATGAAGTAATCTTAATTAGTAAATACGACGTCTTCACGGAAATAATTCATATTTTACGTAACTTTCAATCTGCTGTGTTTTTTTTTATCTCTATCTATAGGAATTGGGAAGATATAGATATGATAGGAGCGAAGGTATTTATTGTAATTGATGAACCTCTTTATATTGAGAAGCAACAGTTTGGAAATTTGTGCTTGTAATTGCTTCATTCAATTTCAGAAAGAAATTCTGCTGAAATGCGGTGCTGTTGAATACGTATTTAATAAATAAGCAAAGTGATCTTTAATATATTATAGATAATGCTATTAAATGCTTCAGTATACATGTAATATAAGAAATGAAGTAATAGCGATAAATAAAAAGGTGTCGACTACCTTATTCAATTTCCCTGAAAGTAATGTAATGTCTTTTGCATAATTCAGTTGCAATATAATAAACGTAATAGTATTATGGTATATATCAGCGAGTCAACATTTTTCAACAGCAACCGTATTTCTGCAATATCCAACGAATTATATCTCCTTAACTTCAATAATAATATCAAGTGCACTGTGGTGCGTCCCGATCTCTTGGCTTGCGGAGTAACTTACATACGTTTAATTCCCTTGCGGTGCGACCGAATTATCTCTAGCGAAATAGTCTTAAGCGATAAACATTGATTGCATTAGGAATGGTTTCGTTATATGTCGACTGAAAGGCAAATATTTCGGTGTACACCCACGTACTCCTAGGTGTTTGAGAGCTTCGTGCAGACACGTAGAGGTATGGACGTGTGTATGCGTGTCTCTTTAGTGGATGATGTTACTCGGTTACGCCGGTACAGAGCAGCAGTGAAATGCGCAAACACGCCGGAGTATATACAGAAGGATTAAACACGCTTTTCATTCAGTTGCAGTCGCTCCTAGATAGAGCACACCGAACAAGTAGTATAGGCAGTCTCTCTATACTGTAAAAGTTGTGTCCAATACGAACGAGCGAACACGTTTTTGAGTGCGAACTTTTCGAACAACAACAGATCGGTAGGGGTAGCAGCGGCGAGAGAGCGCGGCTCAACTCCAGTCACAAGAGGGACTTCTGCGATAGGATTCCGACTCACCACGCAGTATATCAGCATGTGATTTTTGTGCTAAAATAATTATTTCCGTTTCATATCAATATTTACATCACACTGCCGATTTTTGTGTTCAGTTTTTCTTTTTTGCGGAAGAAGGGAATTATTTTTTACGATTATTCATTTTCCGTATCCGGGCAGCACCACACGCAACGCCTGCCTTTCTGCATAAAACCGCACATCGAAAAAGATTATTTTGTGTAATTATAACTATTATTTTTATATACTTTTCCTTTACTATTTTACTTGCTTCTAATTTATTTTTACGCTATTAATGCACTCTCCTTTTATATTTTTATTCGCTGCTTGTGTTTTCAAAAATTTATTGATGTTGGCTATTTTTCCATAAAATTTATTATAATATGCTCTCTCCCTTTCGTGAATTGTGGAAGGTTTTTTTAAAAATACGTATACAAACAGAAGAAGTGGGAATTTATAAAGAGGATTAAATATCATCTGTGTATCTTTACGATAACTAGACTCATATTATTTAGCAGTTATAGTATTAAACAACCTATTCATAGCTAAATTTACATAATCTTCATTCGTATCATTCATACAATTTTCGAATAACAATTAGTTAGAAATGTTGTGCTTACTTCGTATGTATAGCACACGAATACAAGCTAGAGCTTTCTTACGGAAGATCAAACGTTATTTCGTCTTGGTTTTAAAAGATGAGAAGCCAAGATATACTCAAAAAGCCCGTCAAGAAGTATGTTTTGAATTATAAAACGGGCTCCACACAAGCGAATGCAAAACCATAAAACTTTTAGTTGATTCGTGAGTAATAATAATAAAAATAATAAAACATCGACAGTAAATTTAATGTCAAAGGTAGAAGTATCTCTTTCAGAAATTTCTACCGAAAGGAAATGAACTTTGCTTGATATTTGACATACGGATTAAAGCGCTCCTGGAAGTTAATCTTATTTGCATCAATCTTATGCAAACAACTCATAGACGAGCTACTAGTGACTAATTGCTTTTATTTTTAAAACACTGCGTATGTAGAATTCTACTTTAAAGTGATTGCTGGAAAATTTAGAGCATGTCACGATGATATTCTGTTAACAAAATTGTTGAAAATGTTAAATTTGAAAGAATTCATAAAGAAATTTTTTTTTATGGCTGATTTTACAAGAATGTATATGTATATCCTTCAAATACAATGATTTCATCGTATATTAATATGTTACGATAAACAAAGAGCTACTACAGTAGACTTCTTAATTGAAAATCAGTTGGTGTTTGATTTGAAAATTTTCAAACAGTTTACATAATACATTGCGCAACAATAATTATTTAATAATTTATTGTTGAAGGCGATAAAAGCCAATAGTGCCATGCTTTTATTTTTTTAATGACATTATTTACGGCCACGTTATCCACATTATCACCTACGCGTATCACATTTATTTTTAACAATTCTTAACAAATCGTTTTGAAATACAACATAGATACAGCAGTTACTAAAAATCCGGTCAACACAATGTGTAGACGGTAATTTTTTTAAATTTTGGGTATTGGAAGTACTGAAATATAATTCATCTGCACTTATCGTACATATTACGTAAATATTATTATCGTCATGTTAAACAATTTTCGTTTAGAAATTTTTTTAAATCTGTTGACTGGTAAAAATTGAAAGGAAGCCAAAACCACGTTATATCTGTACACTACCGCACATAAATCACTTTCAATATATAGCATCTAAGTTCGAATATATGATTAATCTTCTAAAATAGATCGACGGAAGTACGAAAATATGCATGTGTTGAATTAACGTAGCAATTAATGAGTATATGTTGACTATCGTCGGTGAAATATAAAAAATCCGTGATTTCCTTCGTTTTTTCGACGTAATGGAATTTTTGAAAAACATCGATCCCTGCAAGGACTCGAATCTACCCGCTCCACCACAGGGTTTACGCGAGGAGCAGGTCGCGACAGACATATATTCTTACATGTCAGCCTAATTAATTACTACAGGCGTATTGGCTTCCGTTGGTGAAATGTGAAAAGCCTTTTCTTGTTTTCCGACGTAATTAAGGTTTTGAAATATATATTTTTTTTATATAGCAATCGTTCAACACTTTCAGAGAATGGCAATATAAACTGATCGTGTAGGAAACAGTAGCTCGTAATTAAAATTTTTTTATAAATTCAGTAAACAAGGTTTGCGATGTTTCTCATTTCAAATTCGAAGATAGGCAGGGCAAAGTACTATGTAGATATTTGCGCATATAATATGTACGGTTACATAATCAATTTCAGCTACGGGAAAATTTTCTTTACAAGTAGAATTCCCAGCAATTACTTTTATCTACAGTAGATTAAAGCACTATTATAACATTTTTTATGAGCCTCAAAATAATTACAACTGTTTAACCTCTACCGACTAAGCTGTATTTGCTGATAACGTTATGAAGCGGAGTTGTAATAATAATTTAATAATCATAAACATGCAAATGTTAATTTTTTTTCAACTTTCGTTAAGTTTCCGATACTGCCCAAACTCTTGATAAATGTCGTCATCGACATAAGTAGAATTGATGTAAATTTGGGTATCGTATTAGCGATATTATAAATGACGAATTAGCAAACTGGAATCAATAGTTTTTTATTAATTACATAATTATATTTTATTATATATCTGCAAATCGAGGGGTGGAGGTTTGGAGAAATTTAAAGTCATGGCTATTACAGAGCACATTTTACGATGTTTAGTTTACATGTATTGATTTTAAGAGCAACTTTACCCTTTCATTTCGCCTTCCCACATAAAAATGACGTTTTACGATGCTCGATTATATCATTTACCTAAATCGATTTCAGTATTCGAGTATTCGAGTATTGGGCGGGTACTCAGATAATTAATATTGCAACCAAATAAATAAATCGTTCGCTATAAAAATAATAATGGTTGGATATTTCATTTAAATAAACGAACGCAATGGATAGAGTCGGCCAACTTGTGTAGACAAATTGGATAGACTTTTTTCTTAGGAACCTTCTAGAAAAATACTAAACACTTGATGCATTTCAGCATTAAACTAACCTGATATCTTACTATTAAGGGCTAGTCTGAGTTTTCAGTTCCTCAACCAACCGTTCAAAATTTAGTGTGTATCAAGACTAATATAATGATTAGAAATGACAAAGGTAGGTGAAATTATTAATTTTTTGCATTGACTAGACAGACTCGTGTTTGGTCGACTCTCAGTGAAACCAGTAGGCAACACGAACTCTCTCTCATGAGACGAATAGACACGAGTCTGTCTAGTCGCTGCAAAAAAGTAATAATTTCACCTGCCTTGATCATCTCTAATAATGATAATGACAATGCTTCTTTACTATGTTAAAAACAAGAAGGCAACGATGTTTAGTTTCCGCGAATTTTGGATATGAAAATACGAAAAGGGCTACTCAGACTAAAAGTTTTGAACCAACAGTCAACGAACAGTAGTGTCAGTGTATTTAGTTTACTGCTGTCATGGTAACCAAACAATGCTAATACCACAAATCATTTGGATGCAATGTTCAAATGCGGGACTCACGTTTAACTGTACATATCTTTTTTATTTTTAATGTGAGACAATGCATTATTAATCATTGTTCTAAGACATTAGAGATATAAATTGCCTTTACGGTGGATACAAAAAAATATGTAGTGATATTTAAAAAAATTAAGTTTTTGGTGTGTAAATTTGGCGGAAACAGCCTGTATATTACAAAGCCGTTGTAATACAACATCTAGGTACAGCCAAATATGTAGTTTAATCTTGTAAAAGCTTGCATTTCGGATTCTTGGAAAGAAATAGATGCATCTAAATTTATTTAGTAATAGTATAGCATCTCAAACTTTGTTAGAACTGGACATACGGAGATCACCCCGTATATATGGAAATATTATGTTATGTCATCAGCAAACTTGAGCTTCCTAATACTTACGCAATTGGCGCAATTTTGCAATTCCAGAAGGTTGGGACAAGATCTAAAGCAAGAATAAATATTTTTTTTACGTTTGGAACGTTTGGATATTTTTGTCGATTGGCGTATTCTCAAAAATGTCCGTAAGATTCTATAGTTTGTTAAATTAACTTCATTTTATAACAGGTTTTTTCAATGTAAAATGTGTCCGAAATGTTTGCAGCAATATGTTTTTCATTTAAAGCTCTTTCTGAAAGGAAAGCCTGAAATTTGACCTTAATATCTGTAGTCATCCGTTTAATTTCTTCAAGGAATTTTTCAATGTTATAATTACAATTTGGTGTTTTTATATGTGATCGTCATACCTAGAAAATCAATCAAGTTTTTTAGTTGAAGGTCCCCCATTAACATAATCAACTTTGTTTTCTGTATGCATTTATACTGCTGATCATTTCAAGTATTGTCTTATTTTTTCCTTGCAATTCCACTTAACTTAGATGTAAAATCTGTAAGAAACGCTAAATCACTGAGTTTGGTTTCATCATTTAAATTTTTACATTCTTCACCTAGCCCTTTGAGAACATTTTTAGTCACGAAAGTGCTGCAACTTACATGTATGTAATAACATTTCTTCACATGCTTCACGAAGTTGTGATTGGATTGGCAGAAGCTAGCGTTTCTAACAAAAACGGGCCGATTTCTATTTTTTTTTGTGGAGTGCCTTCTAGTTGCAATTATGGCGTCACCGCAAGCGATGTAAACTTTGGTACTTAAATTGAACATGTCACACGGAAGTAATCTGAAAAGTTTCCAGCCTAACGCAGAAACAAGTATTTTTTTTTGTCAAATGTCTCCCCATTCGATGAAAACTTCTTCCTTGGAGCGACACTTTCGAGTAGGAAACAAAAAGAAGTGTCTGGTAGCCAGATTCGTTGATTAGGGTGAGTGGTCTATCGAATTTCTGTGTTCGTGGATTCTTGTCATGGCGGGCCCTGAAGTGAAAGCGTTGTTTGGCGAAAGAAAACTTCTAATTCTTCAAACGCCGCCGTCTTTCCGCAATTTCTGCCTTCAGCTTATTTAGTAAACAACTATAGTCGCCATCACTTTCCCAGCCTCCCTTTTTCAAAGCCGATTCACCGATTTGAGGAATATACCGGTGTATTCTAGTTAAATCTACAATCCACGCTAAACCTTCGACTTATTTCGCTTAATCTTCTAAGTAACCTCGGCATCCAACGCGCAGTTAGCCAGATCTTCAATATATGACAAACACGTTCTTTGGAGATACCCACAGCCTTCAAAAACGAAAACTATTCCTCACATCCAAACCCAGAGCTCTGCTGAAAGCTGTATGACCTATGATTTTACGGACCATTGTGGATCATATATGTGATTTTGTCTCTTTTGAACTTCAATAATATTTCGAATGTATTATTTTCAGGATAGGTATTTCAGTAATAAATTTGAGATGTTCCATACTGTGAGTGTCATAATCAAACACGCTTTATATATTTGCGTGGTTTACAAAAATAATTACACATTTTTAATTTTAGCAGCTTGTATAACGGTGACATTAGCAGGCTGAATTACTGCGGTGGGGCTTTTATAGTTGTAAATATTTGATTTTGAACGAATTCGAGCTACCTTTGCATACCTCTCACGAACAGTAGATGATATTGTATGAATGTTACACATTGGATTGGATTTTAAATAGGCCTGTACGAAAATATTTTTCCTCAACATTCTGATTCAAATGATACTATTTTTCTTTATATTATATATAAAGAAGGGTATATTTTATCTTTTAATTAATTCCCCTCTTTGTAAACACACTTACATTTTGCGTTTTTTTTTTTTTTTTTAATTATTTGGGCAGCCTCCTTGCCACGGTTGAATAATTTAATAATGGCCGGAATTTTCCAAACTCCCGTTATTTATTTAGCCTCATCTTTTATAAATATTAAAGAATAACTATTGTATAATTCATAACTTTTGACTTCCCTTCGCGAAGTACTACCGGAAAGCGAAACAGAATATTAATAAACTGAAAAAAAAAACATTGTTCTAGAGCCGTGTGAGTTGCGTGTTTTTATAGTATGCAATCGGTCTATATTTGTTTTCATTTAATGATCGTTGATTAAATTGATCAGTTGATAGCAAGCTCACCGAATAATCAACTTGCTGTACGTTTTTGAAATACGAATCTGCTTGAGAGAAGTTGAGGATGGAAAATCCTTCGCGATTGGAAGTGTGTTTCTTATAAATACTCTTGTAATTTTCATAATCGCTAGCTTTATTTTCACTGTTAATGCTTTCCTGTATTTCTTAAACATGATGATACTGATTTGTGAGTGCTTGTCGAAAATTGCAATACTTGCAATAACATAATTTTATATGACTAATTCCATATCACTTTTCCTGAATTATTTTCTGTAGTTCCTATACACACTGGTTTTGTAAAGATCTTTTCCAATACGTGCTTCAAAATTTTCAGTTAACATTGTTTTCCTTTTGTAACATCAGAGAACGTTTCTTTAATTCAGAAGTGGTAGCTGTAGACAAAACTTTGCAAGCCAAAGAGATCTTTGATATATGTTATTTAACTAAAAACATTTCTTTCCTGAATTTTTCATCTCCAACAAGTTCATTAAACGTAGAGTTGAAATGGAATCTGCTTTCTTTCGCCACGATACAGTAAGTGTTCTTTTTAGTAACTCGGACACCTGTAAAGTCAATCTTCTATTATACGCTGTGAATTCAATTTTGTGGCTTTTTATTCTCAAAAATAGAGGATAAATCGACACTTGTCAACCTTAACCCCCTTGCTTTTCATTTAAACAAGATACTATTAATTATTTTCATCAGTGAACCTCCGTAGAAGCTGTTATTTTCCCTGGACGATAGCAAACTTTTGATTATTCCGTAAATATTCGAAGTAATTAAAAAGAAGGTAATCAATTACTTCCGTAGGCATAATTTTGCGAATTTTTTAATAATGAAGTAAGTCTGGGAACAGAATCCGCGTGAGAAGTATCCTATGCTGTACTTTATACCCACAATCCCCGAACCGTATCGCATTTAAATTATCTGTTACATCTCCTTTGACTTTAATGCCGCGAATGTACATACAAAAGCGCGAGAAGATTTTAAAGTATAATGTGAAAATTGATCCGGCCAGAATCTTTAGCGTCTCGCATAGCTGCGACAAAAATGCATGTTGACGTTTATTTTCTTGGAAATGAGCGGTACGGCACCGAGCCTTCAGAATAGTTACAGTTGGAAATTTGCCGAAATAAACGGTGAAAAATAGCAAGCGCACGCCAATGTTTATTTGTTACGCCAATATTAACTTCTACTCGTCAACGAAATAGAATATTTATTCGCAAGAACCAAATTTAAATAAATTTTAATTTGTTCACCTTTCAACATTTTCAACATAAAACTTCAAAATTGAGTTTAAGTACATACGTACCCACCTTTTAAAGAGACAGAAGCCAAGCTGGAAGATCGAATTACGAATCTAATGAATAGTATCAGATTATATATGTTTCTTGAGGATTTTGTATATTAAATCTTTGGTTTTAACTTACCTTCTATTTCACAATATCAACATGCTGTGATTTGGAAACTAGGTTTCATTATCAGCCAATCACAAATGAAACATTTGACAACTGCTGAATATGAGAAAAAACACCGAAACAGGACGAGTACATATATGCAGAAATGAAATACGGTGGCAATTTAGCTTGCCATTATTATTAATTACTTCTGTAACTGCCTGCACCGACAGCATTTACTACCACCGTTGTCAATAATTTTTAACTTGTAACTTGCCGTCCATTGTAAACGCACCGTAGAACGTTCAGCCAATTCCTTTACGCAACAGTGTTAAATTTCAATCTCAGACTGGATGACACCTCATTAGAAAAGCTGAAAAGTTTATAGAATGCTTTATTTTTTAACAGCGAATAACATCGAATTTCGAATGAATATTCATGAAATTTATTAATTTTAAGTACGATTTAATCTTTAGCGGACCATTCTGCGTGTACAGGACGAGTCATCTTCGCAGATTCGAAAGATTGTGTCTTTGTGAATGGAGGCCCCTCGAAGCAGTCTGATTACGATCATGGCTTAAAAATTTGTTGAAATTCAAGCTGTCTATGTTGGGTACCGCCGGTTAAACCGGAAGTACCAAAAAGAATCATTACACTTACCTGGCAAAATTTCATCATCATCGTTTCAGTTTTGAAGATATTTGCTTAGTTATATTCTTTATCCCAGCTCTGTATACCCATCCTTCGGCAATACATGTTTGTGCTAACCTATATCACGCCAATATAATTTTACCGCCATAAACATATGTATACTCGGTCATGCCTTCAAGAGTCTGTATAACAACAAGATTTAAAGAGCGAAACGCAAATACTTTGCGAAGCGCGCTTCGATAACGCAATTTTCGCCCTTTTCCACCGTTTTGTAATATTTAGGTTAGAAAGTATGCAATATTTATAGATTGGCTTCGCGTATATTGGATATTTATAAATGTACCGTATGTCAAAGTAAGTGAACGAACGTAGGAAATAGTGTTTCATTTTATCTAGAACTAAAAATGCGCCCGCAGATGTTGGAGTTGTGTTCTCCACGCGTTAGCGTAACCCTAAATTGTTGTTCGGATGGATTCTAATAATATCGGTATCGAAGTATTTGTCTGCAGTGAAACTTTTTCAGTGGCTTTTAACATACACTCAGGATATACATATGTGCTACATATAGAAGACTAACGAATGTTAAATTTACTATTTTATTACGTAAATCTAACGTCGGAATTCTATTCTTGTGTCTGAGTCGAATCATTTAAAAGAGCGTAACGTTCTAAAACGTTTCAGCAGACAGGTAAGGAGGGAAATTTGGTAGTTAAAGAAACATCTTCGTTCTTCCAGTTAGGTATACTCCCTGCAATATTGACCTATTCTTTAGCTCTGCCTAGAAATGTGAATAAGCGCGGGCCGGGCCAGGTCGGGGTGGAATATTTCAGATGCGAGTCGCACCGAGAATAATTAATTTAAACAGCATTCTTTGAAGTAGTCTTGTCGAACAAAATTAGCCGGCGAATTTGTTGGGCCACGTTGGTAAATTTGAAGAATTTGACCGGACCGGGCTGGATTTATAAACGTTGCGGGCCGGGTCTACATAAATCTCAACATGCCAAGCTCCAGCTCTGTCCAGTGTTAATTTCGGTGGTTTCAATAGTGGCATAGTGGCAAGATCTCCTTGTCACTATGCCAAAGAAAAAAAATAAAAGTGATAAATAGCCAAATGATCGAAATTAATGTTGGGCATGTAACTAGATGAATAAATAAGACAAAGTACGCTGTTGTTCAAGGAGATCTGACGTAAAATGAGAAGTTATAAAATTTGAAAATAAGTCGATTTAGGAACTTGGTTGTTATAAACGTAGCAACTAGAATCTTTATAAAACAACTAAATTCACGTGTAACTTTGATGTAAAAATCGATCGAATAGAATAGGTTGCTGTGACTAACCTAATTTATGCAGTTGTCAACTATTTACTTCCTCAAAATTTTCTCTTCATAAAGAAGCCCAGTACCAAACTTGCTATAGTAGTCGAAACAGTCATATAATATCTTATCTTCAAATAGCCTCTACTCGAAACCCTTTTCGTATCTTTTTTTTAGATCGATACAAATGTGCCCAGAAACTTAAGCCACCAGATTTAGAGTTCCTTTTTTTATGTTAGAATAAATAAAAATATTGTCAGAATGAAACGTATATTACGCGTATCTGAAAACTTGAAATTTTAAATTTTACCTTTAATGCATTCTGCGCATGTGACATAATAGCAATACTGGAATGATTTTAAAAGTGGATAGATTTGTTCCAATATTAATTGACATCAAAATGGCTTTTATTCAGTAAAATATGTATGTATAAAATATGGCTTCAACTGCTTTTATCTCCGACTATCTAAGTCGTCTTTAACCTTGCATTTCCACCAGATCTACTCTTGCAAACGCAGATTCTGATCTCGGGTTATTCTGAGTTCTCTTCTTCATGCTGCTTCCTCTGTTAGGATCAAGTTTCTCATAGGCTTATTAAGCACAGAATGTTCTGTTAGCAAGCTTATTGCTCGAATGGACTTTCTACTATTTTTGGTTTCGATCAGCAATAAACGAGTGTATTTAGGAATATTCATCTACTTTGGCGTAGTTTTGACGCTTCTTGTATATCTTATTTGTCAAAGGAAAAGAGATCAAAATGTGAGGTTAGAAATTTGGGAATGTTTAGCTGCCTTCATAAAACTTATGCTTTGGTTTAAGGTGAAACAAACTAAACACTTAATAATAACTCAATTCCAATAAACTCATTGGCCAAACCTCGCTGTCCTGCTTAGCATATTTGTAAACCTTCGAAATATCAGTTATGAATTGAACTACTACTATCGGTAATTATTTTGCGGGTACATAAATTAGTTTTGGTTGCCGGTAATTCTATCTGCAACGCTTATGACGTGATACTTTAACTTTATACGTATCACATGACACCAATTCAATAAATGTAAATATACAGTAGCCAATGAGAAACTGAGGGTTAACGAACTGCATTAAATTTTACATCAACGCATAGCATCTAACGTATACATCCTTTCAAGTCATGCGCGATATTAAAACAAACAGAAAGTTAATGAAAATTTTCTCCATTAATTAATGACATCCTACCGCGATTTACTTTGGTCGCTAACCGATATCACCATATAGTTCAACGAAAATCAAATTGTATTAGACGTACATACATGGACGGACTATTCTCAAATTAGCTTCGCTCTGGAGCACTTCCTCTCGTGCCCTCAATATCGACGCATATAAGATTTTTCGAGAAGTAGGTGGAACACACTTTTTCCTTCCATTTGTTGATGTTTTCCTTTTGTCGAGAAGGGAGGCAGCGACTAAAAAAATAAGTTTTCGGATTCCGAGAATAAAGTACAAGGGGTCCGTTTTTTTTTATTCAGCTTAGCGGTTAAAGTAATCATTATTCGCCGGCGGATGTAAACCTTCTCTCAATTTGAAAATTCTATTCACCTACATTTAAATGGAACGAAAATAAAGTAGGTACAATCGCCGATTTGACAGGCTTACTATGGTGAAGGTATTCTGCCTAGAAAAAGAAAAGGCGTACTTATACCAACTAAGGTTCACGCCAGGGCATGCATAAAAGATTTTAGCATTCATTTATTTGCGATGTCGGTTTCCTCTAAAAATAAGGGTACCTTAGGCGAAATGTTGCTATAATTGAAGTTTCAATAAAACAACAATAGTAATAACTTCGTTTGGTAAATAGATAATCAATGAGCACGACTTCATATGATGCTGAAGTTAACAATTAAAATTTAATTTATTTTATGTATAGATCAAAATATAGCTAATGATATTAATCGCGCAAGTTCAGCAGTTTGTTACAGAAAATAACGGAAGTTAAGTCTTAGCGAATGAAATATTAGAGCAATTCGATTATTATAGTCAAACGTTATGCTAGAAATCATACTTTAAAAACTGCGAAAGGAAGTTATTGAATTATACGATATTATGTTCGAATTGTGCTTGTGAGTACGAAATCAACTAATAACAGCAAAAAATTAGATATATAGTTAGAAGTCAGTGAAAATTCTCATTCTTCTACACGTTAATTGTCTTCCAATCATAATGTCTTGCATTAGATCGTATTCCGTGTGATATTTTCCCAATGGAGCCATTTAAAAAAAGTTCACCTAACCGTCTCGAAAATATGACAGAATTGGATCAATGGATTAGAGAGACAATCGCATTGTAACTTCGAAATGCACTCAGAACTTCCACTTCTGAATCCAGTGGCAGGCTAATTTACCCTCTGACGTTTAATAAGCGCCCATTTTCAATGTTTGCTTCGGCATTTTTAAATTACAATTTATCTTATTTCTTTGGATTCCTTATAACATTTTTTAATAATATTATTTTAGCAGTTATAATTAGAAAGAAATAGTTTTACCAAACAGTTAATTATGCCAGTTTATTAAGAAAAAACTTATAACATCATGCGTCAAAACTAATGACTGACCCAAAGAAATTTTAGTATCTCGCCAAGCAACTTTTATATAAAAATTTTTTTTCCAGTAACGTACTAAAGCGGCTGTAGAAGGAACGTTCCATACAATTTTAAGCTATAAGAATCAAAATTCTAATAAACGGGTAGATTTGAAAGCTATTAGGATGAAGCAATTAGTTTCTTGTTTGTTATGAAGAAATCTTAATTTAACAATGCGAAAGATCAAAACCAGTTATTATTCAAGATATAATCAATTATTATCGGTAGTTCTCTGCTATTGTCTAGGCCATATTTGTACCAATCCGCTGGTTTAGAAGTGAATTACTCATGGCGTTCTTTCTCTTCCTCCAATTGATTGTCGCGTAATGAAAACCTCAATTTGGCGAAGAACCTCGCAATCAACAAAACGTCTTTACTTTTGAGAATCTGTTTGACCATTCCTGAATTTTTTTTACCAGTTTTACGCAGTCTAATCTGAGACAACATTTTAAAATGGAAAACAATCAATAAATAGAAAAATCTTGTACTCCACTCTATTCTACATTACTAATATACGTAATGATATGTTTCAGAAAACAACAAAGAAAATTAATGTTGTTTAGAGATAATTTTATCGCTAAAGCTGTTGCATTTTCTCCACTCCAACCTAAATTCTTGTACATTACCTAAAAATCTCGCATTAGTTAAGATATACGTACATACCCAAACCTTTATAGCAACGTTTATAACTAGGATAGTCTCTCCTATTTACTGCAATCTGTAAGTAACCGTCGTTACATAGATCTTCCCTTTATCTTTCTGAATTTCTTTCCCTCGTTTTCTGCTCATTAATTTACATGATAATCAAGATCTTTAAAAAATTATTTAGCATAGTCGTTAACACAGTTTAAGCGATCGCATTAAGTCTCAGTAAACGGGAATAATTTAAATAAAAGAGAACGATGCGCGAACACTATCCCTGGTGCATCTAGGCTATTACCGACAGAAAATATACTTTATTTTCCGCAACAATTAAATGATGTAAAATCTGGAGTCTCCACTTTAATTTAATGTAAAACGTTTAAACCATTTGTGCCATTATACAGCTTGTATATGAAATAATCTAAGAAATAGACGGTGATTGTCTCAATTTTTTTTGCGCGTTGAACTGTCTTATTGTTTCTTAGTGCACTTTATCAATTTCTAATTTAATTCTCGTTTAACGGATATTGTCAAATGCCTTTCAAAAACTTTTAAGTAGTGCCAGACTAGAACCTGGTGAATATCTTAGAAGACATTATTTACCAATTTGAATAAGGCTTTTCAATAACACGATGATTTAGCAAGAAAAAAAAGAAAAATAGAGAAAAATTTTGGGGCAGTAAACGTTTGTGTTTTCGAAATAAGAACATCTTATATACATTGACCTCGGTGTGTTGGTAAACATATAAAAAATTAATTAGCTGAAATATGTTAATGAGTTGGCGTTCATAACTGCATCAAATACATTGAGAAATGCTGCAATAATTAGACGGTAACAATCCAAATTATCTTTACTCCATACAGCAGAAACTTCCTTCACTGCAAATGGATTATTATATCCAGTTTTTGAGTTGATATTAAAATGAAAAAAAGAAAAATCGTGGATGTAGAATCCCGAATTCAAAAAAAAATGTGTGTTTTAGTAACAAATATAAAGAGAGTAACATACGGCAATTGTTATTGACGCAATTTTATATTTATGGCGCCGTTAAATAAAGCCGTTCTCTTTATTTAAGATATACCTTACATCGTGGCGCAAGGAATTACAGGAGTAATTGTGACGAATAGCAACCATACTCGTTTAAAATGTTAATATTTTGAGTAAAAGAGAGCGCACGTTAGAAAAAATTCGTCGGTTTTTTCTTCAACCTTGTACCATCATAAAACAAACGAGGATTAACTTATCTTGACTTATGTACATTTGCTGCTAACATTTCGTTTCAGAAATTGCATTATTCATTTGTTATATATTATACACGGTGCCACCGCAAACGTAATACGATAATTTAGTATGTGCGCTAATATAGAAATTTAATGGATTCCGTACTATTACATTTCGAAGGTACAATTTGAATTAAGCAATTTGAATAGGGTTGGGGACTAGCCGCTGTATATAGCGACGCCCTCTATAGCGCCGTGTCTCGTATTCCGCGAACGGAAAAGAGACGGAGAGCCGGGGGTTTTGGGTTACGCGGACTTATTTGAGAAATTAAATAAACCAACAGACGGATGTGCCACATTGTGTACTCGAAAATGAAGTTATTTTTTACCTGTAATAAAAGATTTAGTCATTTATTAGAAGCCGCGGCGCCACGAAAAGAATTTCATTTAATGGAAGGACGCCCACTACCTACCGTCTTCGCAAATGCTTAATTAGCGAAATAAAATTGCTCAAGGTGTAACGTTTTTACAAAAAATGTAAAATGGCTACTATTTATATTACTTTATGTACTGTACGAATACGTTTTTTCGCGTTTGACTAAAACATCTTTTTTGTGCGTTCTAGGCAGCACTTTTCTGACGAATAGATTAAGATTATAAATGGATTGGAACTCGAAGCACGTACAGCGTGTTATTAAGTATTCACAAAGAATTTTAGATATAAATCGATGTACTATCATAGTCAATACCAATACAGGTGATTAGGGAAGAACGGATCAAACACCAAGAGCGTGTTACACACGTGAAAATAATGTAAAAGGACTCATAGGTCCTATCCATCCAAAATTTTTATTTGTTTCCAAGTTATAGCGTAACATTTTAAATAAACATTTAAAAATACCGCCATCGACGTCTAACATTTTATGGCTCGTCTACGAAGGGTGCCTTTTGCGTATTCTAAATTTGAAGACATTATTCCTAACAAACTTGAAAACAAACCGCTATTAAAGCACACCGACGCTAACACGTATTAGAACAACAAAACTGTTGAAATAGTTTTTCATGTTCGAAAGCATTGGTTCAGATGGCCGGTACAACATATGTGAGAAAAAGCAAAAAAAGACGTATTAATTCGAAAACGAGCGAAAACTTTTTAATTACGCTGTAACAAATAAACAAATGAAAACCAAATAAGAACATATGAGCTTTTTTACATTATTTTCAGGTGTACAATGTATTTCGGGAGTTTGGTCCGTTGCTGCCGGCTCATCCAATATATTATAACTAAGTGAAATAATTCTAAACAAATGTTTTGGATTTTTAGCACTTGGGTAGAGAAAACGTGGAGAAAGAAAATATAAGAAGGACTTTATCTAAATCGTTGGTTTATCTTAACTGTGAATATACAGTAACTTGGGAAAAGTAACGGGATACTTTTCTCAACTAACTCTAGAAATTAACAATTAACGCCTCTGATCAGTCCAATACTCAGAAACACATTTAAAAGAAGTAATTTTCGCTGTACACCTCACCTAGTTGCCAACATGAGTGGAGGTAATCCAATAAGTGTGTTAATAGCGAATTTGATTGGTCCCATGCATATCTCATGCGTTTGGGAACATCAAAGCTAATTCCAAGATTACGCCGACTACACTCTTTGTGTCGTTTGTGTCACCTACAAACGCTCCGATGAACACTTAGACCGGTAGCAATAAACGCGCTTACCAAAAGAGAACGTCAACAGATGAAAATATCAGTACTTCTTCGTATGTTAACGATCAGTTTATTTATAGGTCAATGAAATGGAATTATCCGTGAAGATTTATGAAAATTTTCTAATGTAATAATCATGGGCACCGGTTCTATGTACTCATACTATATAAGGTAAACGATATTGAAGTGAACGCAAAGTAAATAAGTGTTACGTATAAATATCTCTATCGATTTAAACTAAACTATCTGAAACAACCGTTCCACTATTCACGAGAGAGGAGAGCATTTCACATTTTTCGTTCGCGTTGCTTACTTTTATTCTTTTACAATTTCAGTTAGTCACCATGTTGCTCTAGGAAGGTAAATCTCAAGAGGAAAAAGTTATTTAAGTATTTCCGTGCTTAGAAGACTGAATATGAAGAACATTAAATTTAATAGAAGACATTTAGTTGTGATTCTGTGTTTAGTGTTTAATACAATTGAAACAGCAGGTAATAACTTCTAGTTTATAATTTTCTAGGATTATATTAACAGATATAACATGTGTGTATACGTGGATGCAATGCAAAAGTTAATGGCTAAACATGTCTGCGTAATAGTTTTATAGTTATAACAATTAAATTACTAATATAGCGCCGGGAAATATACTGCTTGATTGTCTATAGGAAAACAATGAATTGCTGTACAAAAAGGTGTTTATTGAGATGGTGATAGAGCCGTAATGCGTTCTCGAAATCTATTGCTCGATAAATACTTAACTTTACCGGTTGCTGCGGTAAATGTATGTTGAATTAAGAACTAGGTTACACGTAAAGGCTTTCAAGTAAAAATAGTAGGACAATAATTATTGCTAAGCGATCTAAATATACGAGTATACTTCCAAGTACAGCTTATGTGGAGAGAAAGGAGCTAATGTTTTTGGTGCTAGTTGATATAGAATTAATGGAAAAGCGATTGAGTAACATATTTGTGTAAAAGCTCCAATTAGTTTTGACACTTGGACATAAACTATTTGATCTCGCATAAAGTTATTCTTCCGAATTTTTTCAAATGCTTTCGTCGATTCCGCTTAAGCAAAGAAGGAGGAGAAGATAAAATGGATATGTACAGGTCCGTTCATTTTCCTTTTTCAAGCTCGAGTATTCTCTAACTGTTTGTCAATTTCTGTTCGATTGAAAAATCATCATGTATCCATTCCTATTCTCTCTTTATCGATATCATGCAACTTATTTTTTTGTTAACCAGCTTGTACATAGAGACTCACCATCAATTAATGTGCTTTCTATTCTTGTCAATTCACATAAAGATACATACACATCTTAATCGTATGCGCCGATAACAGATAACTGCCAAATACAAAGGAACCCACTCGTTACTTTAGTTTCCGTCGTCGCAAGTTAGTTTCGAAACTAGATGCTGTTCAAGTCAAAGTAAGAATTGTCCTTTTCTTGTCTGCCAATGCATTTCAAAGAAAGAAAATGAAAATATCCTTGTTCTTTAATTAATTCATTCAGGTACAATAATTTACTAGTTTACTCTCCTGTATAAGAAAATCAGTCCACTAGAATCAAGCTGCAATTAAAGAAAGCTTTCAACTTACGTAAATATTTAGTATATGTAAAGAATACTTTGATCTAGTTATAAACACTGCGCATAAAGCTTTGTACTTCTAGCAAAAAAAAATATGCGTCATTATTTAATATTGGATGGAAGTGTATAGAGGATTTTATGCTCCTCGTTAAAGAACTGATAAAAATCCATTTATCTTTAAAATTAACTTTTTGTATAGGTACTTTTTGGAGGATTGAAAGTGACGTTAATGGTCTCTTTGAAATGAATATAAAGTTTAGCCATTACATTTTTATATGGTAAATTATGCGAGCATTTTATTTTATCCCGCTCTGTATATTATATTGTGACGGAGCGCATTTGTATGCTCACCGTAAAAGCGGTTGCGGGAATTTATAGTAATATAAGCCTTGAATTTATTTTCGAAAACGTATTCATGTATATCTCTCTTTTTCAGGTGAGTACCCTACCTAGGCAAACGTATGTAGATAGGAAAGCGGTATCGGTAAGTTTAAAAGGTTATTACGAAATTAATACCTGTATACGTACAATGTTGGTCAACGAAATAAAGCCATTCTCCCGCAATTATCTTGAGAACAAATAATGTAACATTACGGAAAAGCAAGTGAAGAAAATATGTTCATGTTAATGTATTCGTAAATCAAGTAAAAGTTCAAAGAATGTTCGAAAGAGCTAAATGTTTTAACTTGAGTAAGACTGGAAACACTCCAACTTAAATTAAAACGTTTACAATACGGAACGTGCCAGTTTTGTCGAGATTGTTTTCAGTTGGGGATTTCTCTGAAGTTTCACTGTTCTTTCGCGATGATTTCGCGCACTTGATGCTAAACTGTTCGGCTCTTTTTTCGTGACCATCACTATATATCTATATCTGCGGTGCATACCTCATATTACGTGCGAAATATATTTCCAGCTGATACATTCTCAATTGGCTGCTAAGTACTAGCAACTCCCTAGAAAACCAAGGGAGCACTATGCTAAACAAACTCGTGTGTAAACTCAACGTTATGCTATCGGCCGACAGGCATTCGCCCACACGAACAGTTTCACTTCGCTCTTTATGGCATTGAAGTTTCGATAAGCTCTTGACGTTTTTATGTACAAGATTCTATCAGACGGAAATATATGAAAAAGGTGTAATTGCAGTCAACAGCATGAAATTTTGTTTGTCCCATCTTTTTTTCTATTACCGTGTGTTGTAGAGTAGCATAGAAAACCTATATGCGAAAGTATAACATTTTTGAAACCTGTTTACATAATGTGAAATTTCCGCGACAGTATTCGGCCTTAACTTTGGATTTCCAAACTTATCCCTTCGAAAATATGGATGGTAGATCGTCTGTGTACAGAAAATCTAGGTCTCGATTCAATGTATATCAAATACATCCTGTATTAAATCTAAATGTACTGTAAACATTTTAAAACGTCTAATAAAATTGGACAAACAGCAAATGTTTCTGTGGAAAAGTTTTAAAAGATATTACATCATAATTATTCCTCAAGCTTAAAGTATAAAGCTTTATAGATAGCCATTGAATACAAATTATAGATGCTATAAATATCTTATCCTCTAAAAGTGAAACGGCACTAAGAGCAGGAGTGATTTCATTCATTCGAAGTAAGGATTTAATTTTGTTATTCTCTCACGTCTCCTATTTATAGCTCAGAAGCACCTCACTTACTTGCGTATACCAGCAACACGGGTTTTAAGTTTGCATAAAAATTCCTTTGATTAATTATATGGCGAAAGTGTTTAAAGAAGAACAGTTATGAAACAATGTCTGGACAATTTCAATTGCAGCATATTCTTTAGTTTCGCAGACCTAATTTCCACTATAAATATTAAGAATATTGTATAATATATGGCCATACACTTCTTCCAGATTCGATCATTTTTCGCAAATAACCTGATGATTTAACCTGTAGAATTTTTACGAAAACAGCAATTCAATATTTCAGAAGAATGAATTATTATTAATTAACTGAAATTTGTTTTATTATTATTTACTTCCACACTGTCATCATTTCTAGATCCAGAGATATTTAAAGGAATGAGAGCTTCTTTCGTTTGTGGTGTGTTTTCTTATATAATTAACCCGGATAAAGAAAATTAATTTGCAAATATACATAAGAGCTATGTAATCTTGATATAATGGTTTCCGGGTTGGAAATGCGTTACCGCCGTAGGTGCTGCCGACGATTCTGTAACAGTCTTCAAGATGTCCCATAAGAGTGGTGATGAATCGTCGACAGAAACCACGACAACGACACGGTTCCAACTGGGAAACCAAAAGTATAGTGTTACTGACAACCGTGTGACTTCTGTGTTTGTTGAGTTGGCTTTTCGGAAAGTGCTACAAATACTCGAGACGACAGAATCGATTTTCGTGTACCGACTTCTTGTTCTAAAGAAATGTTTTCTAAGGCTCCGCTGAGAAAATTTTTTGCATAGGACGGTTCTAATGTTGTATTTAGAATGTCTATCTATTCGTGTGCCTGTGACATGTGAACCAACACAATACGAGATCCTCCGTTAACTTTACAGCGCACAAAGGTTATTAAAAAGCTAACAAGAAGAACGGATCCAATTTATCAAAAGCAATGTTTTTCCTTTAAAATTAGCGTTATCATGGTGACGGCATTCAATTTTAGAGCAATATCCTGCTAGTAATTGCCTCTATATTGACTTCGTCGGATCACAACATCCTTTTCCAGTTTTCAATTGTCCAATGTTGGTGTTCTTTTGCCGGTATTATCTGTTGATCTCGGACAATAGCGGGTTTCCTCTTGCCTTACAACCTTTTAATCCTGCACTACTTAAGCGTCTTATAATCGTCCCAACCGCAAATTTTTGGACCACTTTTTACGCGAACTTCTGCAAACAGTTGCAAAAATTTTTTCTCATCTCGAAGAGGAAATTTCCCTGGTAGGCACAGGTATGTATAACCCCTTTTTTGTTAGAATTGTTTGCGTCCCGGTTTTATTTGGTTTCTCAGATGAATGCGTTATGTTCAAATTAAGGTTATTTACTTTAGAAATTACTTAAACTTAAACTTTCCTTAAATGCGTTTATCGAAGGACACCTACACTCTGCCAAGAATTCCAAAGATGACGGCTTCGTTCGCCACTCATAAATGTACTGTTTTAAATATGGAAATTAGAATTTCCTGTAGGAGTTCATGTATGCATTATCTGTCAGCATCTCTATGTATTAAACTTCGCGCTTTCATGTTTCGTTTAAAAACATACACAAGACGTGATACAGTTTAATTTTTGGATCCTTCTGAATGCGAGAAGCGTTACGGCAGCTTATGTGAAAACTCCGAGCGCCTCGTTTCCTGTTTGTGAGACACCAAACAACTTCATTTCGCCCCTTAATTATGATATGTTAATTTGCCACATTACATGTCGTATAGAAGCGTAATTTTAAAAACAATTTAAATGCGAGGCTGTTACTTTAATACGTATATTGAATTCACATCTGAGTCCCAGTAAACTAGCAAAGTTCAAACCAAATTACATGTGCACCTCATCTCATTATTGACCACGTGCAAAAACTTACGTAGCAAAAATCTCCGAGTTAGAGTACTCGAACGTATTGTCCTTGAAAAAAAGGTAACATTTTACGATACGCTAGCTAGTAATTTTTATGTGCGCGGTTCAAGTGCTACGTAAAACGTATTCGCGTTTGTATACTTGGAATACGTGCGCAGGTTATTTAAAATACTTTGCCTATTAAATAAGCAATAGGAAATTACGAAACTCTAAAAGTCTAAAATTGAAAAAAAAAACAAAGTTAATTGTATTACTCGGCGAGTCGCATCTAACGACTTCAATTATGCAGGAAATGATATCACCGTTAAGCTTTTAAATGAAACGTTGAGCACTCTTTTTTTTATATAGTTTGAAATTCAGTGCACGTTCAACGGCATACATTATATATACATTTCAGGTATTTCAAAAGTAATCCCAAATTAAATGTACACCGCCGTTCAGTGAAGTTCGGACATACAATAAAAATCTATTATATCACACTGTATACAATTATTAATACATAAAATTAGAAAAATATTAAGCATACACTCTTTTCTAAGGGATTAAAGCCATAAATTATTATGTAAAGTAGAAATATTGCGACAACCACAATAAAGTCCCTTTTATTATCATTCCAAGAATTTCTCGGAAGTACCGATCTTGTGAAACGGGTCGTTTCGGGATTATTAACGAACAATACATTTAGGAAATATACCGCAGCATCACTCTTGTTTATTTATCACAGGCGTAAAGATATAAATTTGCTTCATTTTACTGTTAAACGTGTGTTGGTGTGCATCTGTCGTTTTTGCGCGAAAGTTTTAAGTAAATTGACTTCAAAATGGCACCTGGCAAGCCTACCAGTGTAGAAAAACGTTCACGCATTATTACGCTGTTTGAAGAAGGATATTCGGGGCGACAAATTGCTAAAAAAGTAAATAAGAGAAGTTCAACAGTAAATGACATCATAAAGCGATATCGGACAACTGGAACTATAGAAAATCGTGTTCGTCCTAGAGCATCTAGAAAAACAACAAAAGCTGAAGATTTGAGAATTGTATTATTAAGCAAACGCAATAGAAAATCAACAGCGCCACAAATAGAAGCCGAAGTCAATCGCGGCCGTTTCCCCTTTGCTGGGACGGGAGATTTATGCAGAGTGCAGGGTGTAATGAGGAAGGAAAATTCTACTGTGTACCATGGTTTACATTGGTGAAACCATATTTGATTCTTTTCATACTTCATCGTTAGATCGTTTAATTTTCATCATTCTAACTTGTTTAAAGTTCATTCCAATTGAAACTTTGTTTAAACACCAACTCAGTGCAGCATTCTTCCCGCATCGATTTCACACGTTTGTGCAATAAAACTTTTACGTTCTAACAGCAAAACTTCCCACTAAACAATGTTCACTTGTCTTTATTGTCATTCTTACGATACATTCCTGTAGAATTGACATTTTAATTAAAATGATGTTTTTTTTAAGCCGGCTTTTCGTACGACATCCCTAATCCTTCCTTTACCCGTATTCATTCATTTTTAATTAAGTAATACGCTCTTGTAACATGTTACCTGCTGAACGTCGCCTTTAAATTAGACTGAACTTCGGTTGTCCATCGGCTCCTTGACATCCAACCCAGCTAATTAGTCAACTTCACTCAGATAATTTTTTTTCTTAACATAATTAATTTAGACAAATGTTACGCAGTGGATACGTCACTGAAAGAAAATCCTTTCCTGAAGTAAACGAATTCAGATGCCTAATGTAACATGTAACAAAGAAAAGAGACCTGTAATGAAAGGTTAGAGTAAATAAGGGTCTGTTAGTTGAAATTAGATTTACATGATTTAAAGGACAGGTAGAAAAAAGGGTAAGTAAGACCAAAGCGGTAAAAAAAAACAGTAGTGTTTAAAGCAGTGATTGACAAAATCAGAAACTCCTTGGAGTTGCGTACACATCCAAATACTAAAAACCCGAATATGCAATTATTAAAGCGGAATTAACAGTTGTACGGTAAAAAAACATTTTGTAGAAAGTAATTAAATAGAAAAAGGTCCAGATCAAAGATTCAGTTTGTCATACAGAACACGTCATCGCCGCCATTGCAGAACAGAACGCGGCCACCAAAACACGTGAATTGCATATAAGTTTAGTTCTCGAATGACAATGGATTAATAATGGAGAATTAAAGGTTTTTTTGAAATTAAGTATTGGAAGCGAACGGAATCTTTCAAGAATCTAATAAATTCACTTCGTTAAATTCCGTGTCATTCAAACAACAACAACAGAGCAGCAGAAGTTCTGTACATAAAGAAACTATTGGAGAAAAATGGTTATAAGCCGGATGATATTTAAGGGAAAATATCTGCTCGTAGGAAGGAAGACAAGAAGTTTAAAGAAGAAACAATTAAATACGCCTGTATATCAAATGTCTCTGTAGTGACGAACAGGCAGACCTGCAAAGATTTCCAATCGCCGAATCCGTCATCCTTAGTTCCCTATGTGAGAAAATAGTTGTCATCAGGACTGTTCCGAACGAACGGTTTGGGAAGGAAACGATTACATCTTTAATGAGCACCAACTCATTCTCATAAGATTACGTTCGACTAGATAATTAGGTCATTCTTACATAATTAAAAATAAAATGTAAGGAAAAAGGAAATGATCTACAATTTTATGAATGTGTGACGGTCACATTTGGTTCGTCTACTGTCTTATTAATTAAGATTCATTTGAAATAGATAAGTTTTCTCCAATTTTCTTTTTTTTGCATTGAAACAAAGACGTCAACACATAAATCAATTCACAGTGGTGGTTCCTAAATGATCAATTAAGTTTAATGCCTACCATTTGCTAAAAATAAGCCTAATTCTCTAGAACTCGAACAAGTGCTAATAATTTAGTGCGACGTGTACATTCATACCCATAATTTAATAATCTTCTAATTCAGCGTCTACATTTTTTAATATCACAGAAAAATATAAAATATTAATTCAAACAAACAGTAATTAAGCAAGTATTTAAATTTATAATAAGTTATAATAGGTACTATAAGTAGAGAAGTTTCTAATTCAGTTTATTACCGTTCAACAGATCGCCGGATCTCCATATATATATATTTCTAACTGTGAGTGTCCTAAATCAATATTGATTACGCGATAACGACAGCTTGTAACTGAATATATTAATTAGTAATACAGCGGTATTTACACAAATACTCGTCTTGAACGGCCCGCAAAGTTCACGTTGTTGGTACAAGGTGATTCGAACTAGATATATGAAGTAGATGAAGATCCCAAAGAATACAATTCGAAATTTAATTTTTCACGTTTCGACAATAATCCTTTATTGTCCTTATTACTAACTATTTCTAAATTACAATAATTCATATAATGAAACGGTTCTAGGTAATAATAAACAAACTGCAACTTGATGATGAACTGCAGATTGATTGAAATAACTCTTTTTAAAATCAGTTTGTATGAATTTGTACAACAGCACCTAATCTGTCTGTTAATCCATGCGGAATCTAACTGAATGTAACTATAAATTGCTTCTCTAACAAAATGTTTTACGAC
Source organism: Marronus borbonicus (assembly GCA_902655005.2). NCBI lineage: Eukaryota > Metazoa > Arthropoda > Insecta > Coleoptera > Scarabaeidae > Marronus > Marronus borbonicus. Next base: position 39,926,420 of record LR737380.1, on the reverse strand, counting down.
TTCAATAAAAACGACTAACACAGAGCCTTTGACGTTATATTCTTTGCGCCACGGACTGTATATTTTGCTACATTTGAAAGTAGTTTGCTTTAAAAAGAAAAACAATTTCCGCTGTGTGCATAAAGCATGCAATAGATGCATTGTTTTCCAAGCTAAATGTTTTGAAAAAATCCCCGCGTTGATATGTTATTTTCAATTGCATATGTATTTTGTATTATTTTAGTTGTGAAGTTGTTATTCTTTTGAATATGACATAATCAAATTATTTTTAAAGTGTTATATCCTGTATGTATTTATATCAATCTGGATTCCTCGTTTGCAGGCGATTCCAAGAATACTCTTATGGGCTACAGAGCAATTAAATTTGTACTTTTACCTAAGATAGCGTGACCAGATAGCAGTAGATACTGGATTAAATCAATAGTTTCGAGAAAAACGGCAAAAACTTCCAAAGTTAAAACTATGAACTAAATATGAAATTATTTAATAACATAGGGAAATAAATATCCAATCTTCCAGTCTTGCTATTAACTGTATTCAAAAGCACTGATTTTAAAATGTGTAAATTTCCAAAGTTATCCATTGTAGCCTTCTATCCGTATATTTGCCCCGTATTCAGCAGACTTGAACTTGAATGCAGAACCGAATAAGCGAAAAATATATATCGAGCCGTTGATGCTTTGCAAGTCAATTTTATCAAAAGTAGCCAGAAGCCAAATTTTTGGCGCTAGAATATTTCCAAAACAAAATTAAACGGATCGGAGTAGGTGAATGTGCAGTCACTAATCTATGTTCACTCGAATTCATTGTGCATTGTGCCGTGTTAAAACATTGCAAAATTAATCCTGAAAATAGATTCTTCAGTGAAATCAAAATTATCCTTCTTTTATCTCCGCAAACGTGTATGTTCAATCTAGGAATAGACTCAAATAGACGAGCGACTAATTGGTACTTTCTAGGTTTATTTTCGTTTTTCACCCAATCACCTGCGGATATTACCGTCGACTAAGAATACAATTATTTAAATCACTAACTATAGATCGGATGAAACATCGAGCAAGCCAACTTATGCGAATATATGAATACTTGACAAGCTACGAGTATTAATGTTCAGAACGTAACATGAATGGCAATTATACATAGTCGTGTTATGATTCGCAAAATTTCAAAATACCTCGCTTTTTTGATAGTCAATACCTGCGGTGCGACAATACAATACAAAAGACGATAAGTGCAATAGAAACAGATTTACAACCTGTGAAGTAATTTTATTCGATCAATATGAAATAAATGAAATTCCTGCAGTTGTTTGTAAAATCATCCTCCAACAATAAACCCTTATTTGTCCTAAACACTGATGCTAAATACTTCAACATCAAATATTCTTGATACTGTGCTTAAACGGTTGATGTAGACAGTCGAATTTGAAGTCGCGCCAACATAGTTGCTTAATGTCAATGTTAATTAACATAACAAATTATGTAAATAAAGTTATGCGAAGATCTATGAATGATAATGTAAAAATCTTCCATACGCGATTCCCATCATTGTTAACTCCGTCATCTTTGAAGTTACACAGTCAAGAAATGAATCAAATTCTTGAGTTCAGACGCAAACGGTAACAATTTGGGGCACTCACAGCCTTTGTTCTCCACAAAACCGTTACAACTGATACATTACGTGTGTACATAGGTATATTCTCCTGCCATCGATTGTTAGGTACCGCATATTTAAGGTCATTCATCTTCATCACATTTGTTCCCTTTGCGAATCACGTCTTCGTGCATACTACATTTCACGTAGACGACATTCTAAAAGTAGAGGGAATGTAGCTGCAGCAATAGTCACCAGGTCTTTGTTAGGAAATTCTTCAGGAGCCCATATATTCAACTTGCTAAAATTTTCCAACCTTTAAAAGTGGTGAGTAATGGTTAACTGAGATGTATTGCATCTTTTCGAGAGCTTAATATATGCGTGTACAGGTTTTGTGAAAATATTACGTTTTCAGTGTTCTATGATTCAAGCAAAAAAAACAAAAATTGCATGCTCTCTTCGGATTTGATTACCTTGAAGCATTTTGCCGTGGCAAAACGAGGTGTACTTAAAATAAAAATTAAAGCGAATTGCTAATTTTTTTCTTTGCGTCTAGCCGCTATGTAGTAACTAATTTATTTAACCATACCCTATCTTCAGGTTATAAACGATTCCATTCTTTCGAAAGCCCGTGTATTATCGATATCTAATAAAGGCGACCGTCTCCTTGCTTTTATAATACGGGAAAAATATAGGTAATTCCTCACATTCAGCGTGCTGTTATTTACACACATTAGAATTTCACTTTGACATTTATGTAGACATCTAGCCCTAATATAAGGTTATAAGTGATTTCTTTTTCTACATTTTATGCGTGAGAATTGAACAGCTGATTGACTGCTGGCTGTATTTATTTACGACAACTAACAGCGTAGTGTGTTTGCGCTGCCAGTCTATACAAATCAGCTATTTTTCTAAAAGGTCATAAATCCTAAGGACATTATTTTTATTCGGACCTGTTTTTAACGTTATTAATGGTCGTTGTCTGAATTAGTGTCGTTAGGCACTATTCCCGTGATTTACATGAAAGTCTATTAAGCCGACCACTAACATTTTTTTAAATACTGCCTATAGTATAATTACATTTCTCTTTCCCTTTTCATTTTAATGCAAAATTTGTTGAATAATTGAAATTGTTCACATTGTGCAGTAAGGTGGCCTGACCATAACGGAAAATGTCGATGCAGTGAATATTATACAGAGTGTACCGCTTAAAATGAAGCAACTTCCATCCCCCACAATTGTATGTTTTCCTCAGGATTAAGATAGTTTGCCTATTAAGTGACTTTGTCCGTGATTTAAGTTGATCAAAAGATAAAGTAGAACTCTCAGCCTCAATGTGATCAAAGGATCAATTTATTAGGCAACGAGACAAGAATATGCAAATTCCGCAGTAGGCAGGATACAACATTTATTTAAAAAATAAGATGACCTGGTGTTCTGTAATGATGTGTCGTACTACAGAGGCAATGCACAAGCATTATAATCCAGATGTGTGCACACTTTTTATAGGCTTCTGGAAAACGGGTCTTAAACCGTTCACCGTAATAGAAATAAATCTGTTGTTCCCATTGTTCATGCTGCGAACATGAAGGAATATTATAATAGATTTCAATGGCAAAAATTGTAATGCTAGCATCGGGATTGCAGTTGCGAAGTACGCGAAGCTATGTTTTCTGTGGATAGCAAGGATAGAAAAAAAACAATTAAGAAGGAATGGTCAGAAATTTCGTAAAGACGAGGAGATGGCGCTACTATACAATTTCTTCAACTGATTCACTTTCCTTTATTTCCCGGAATAAGCGAAGCTAAAATAAAACAGAATAATTGTGGGGCCTAAAATAATGGAAATAATGAAAAATTACACTTTTGACAATACATTAGGTGAAAGAGGGGTAACTGTTCGGCAACTGTTCTTTCAAAGCTGTCGTAATAAACTTCTCAAAACGAAAAAGCTGAAAACTGTAAACAGCTGGCTGCTGAAGTGCTGCAAAATTACAAAAATTTGGGAGAAGATATGTCCCTGAAAATTCATTTCGTCCATTCACATTCGCATTTTCTCTAGAAAATCTTGGCGAAGCGAGCGGTAAACACTGTGAAAGATTTCAATCTAAGCATACTTGGTGACTACTGAGCCAGCAATGAAGTACTGGCGAAAATTGAATAGAATTATACTTTGTAAAGAAATTACGTTTAATATAAAAAAAACTAAAATTTCCCGTATTTTATTCAAAAGCGCTGGAAAAATTCGAAATTAACAGGAAAAATGATATAAGAAAGATTCTTTAATTCATGTAACATTCAAAAAGTTTAATTTTGTATGCACAATTTTCGCAATAAATATATTACAAACATCAAAATCATTATTGTTATTGTCAAACTTGAGATTTGTGCAGGTCATAATTAGCTTAAAAGTCTGGCCACAGAGAGCCTCATAAAGCTAAACGTTGTGTACCTTGTGCACTATAATTCCAATCGATATTTTGTAGATTTCGGGAACTTGCACGTTAATAAATTTAATTGAAAATTTAAGATTTAATATATTCTGTCTATAGTACAGGTTATTGCAAAGCGCTCTAAGGAAAGACGCAAAATACCCCAAGAGATTTCAATAAGGGTACAAAGCACATGAGAGCGAATTGCGGCCAATTATTTTAAGCTCTCTTAGCTACGTAGCAGAATTGTGTTGTAGAAGATGTAATTGCAGCTTAAATTATATTTTGTGCCAGACTTAACGGCAATGCAACATCGAATACAAGAAGTGTTCGTAGTCTGATATGCTTTTATACTATAGATGACTGGGAGTTATATGTGCACGATTAATGAATATTGTATTCTTTCTACGTCAATAATTAATTCAGTCATGATTGTTGATACCCGTTGTTCGTAGTTATTGCATAATCACTAATCAGTATTCACAATTATTTTCTGTATTCATTAACGACTTCCGTGATTTTTTTTACGACTATACTTGCTTCTTTTCAGAAAAATAATTCGAGATACTGTGGCAGAGTTAGCTAATTGAAATGGTTTAAATTATTTCAAAAGTGAAATTGTTATAGATGCATATTCATTGTTGTATGCAAAAAAATCACTATCCTTAGTAGAATCATAAGTAGAGCAAATATAGATGCAGCTGTAATTAACAAGGACCGGCTAATATACTTCATGCTAACACAATTTTGTCTTAAATTGAGAGATGAGGGTCTGTGTATCTATTTACTATCTACGATATGCAACGGCGAGTGTCTGGATTGTATTACCGGTAGAGTTTCCATTTCAACTCGCTGACACCCTCTCTAGTGCAATCTGTTGCTCTTTCGGTATGCAAGACAGGTGGTTTCGTTGATCTCTCCACTCTGGCAAATCAGGCGTTGGATGCGGTTTGTGCCAGCGCGTTTGACGATGCACTAATGAATTATCTATGTGTATGTGTACGCTGTTTTCTTCCCGTTCAGTGTGTATATTGCCTTGAGTGCCCTCGTAGAGGCACAGAAGCAATGTCGGCGCTGACGCAGCAATAATCGTCAAAGCAAAGCTATATTAATAGTCGTCGTGTTGCTGAATAGAACTACGTAAATTTTGTGATGCCGGTGTCACTTTGCGAACAGCAAGAAAATGTTGTACGTAACGCCTGGTAAATTTTAATAAAACACCTTATAAAATTCCATTGCGCTTTGTACGCTCCCAAAAAGAAATACGTACTGAACTAAAGCGTAGCTTTTTCTATTATCTTAATGAACAAAGAGATAGTAATATTACTTCAGGGCTTCATATGCGTACTGCAAACAATGCGCTTGGAAAGAACTCGTATTGCGATACATAGCGTTCGCTTGCAGCTTAAAGATAGAATCCAATACGACACGTCACGTACAAAGGATATTAATTTTCAATACATCCCCAATCTGGTAAAAGGCCGAGATACATTTTCGGTTTGCACGAAGCAAACAAAGGCGATCGCCGTTGGTGTGGGCGCGCGAACATTGTTTACCGCGTCGTCGTCGGCACCGTAGGACATCGCATTGCATACGGTGGATTTAATTAAGTAAATTTTTGAAACTAGGAAATAAATGAGTACCGTGCGGCATACACTGCTTACAAAGAAGTGACGTATCGCGTAATGGTCATATGCAGAATAAGACGTAAATAAAGCGACTGCGGAACAATTTCATTGATTCAGATGTCAAAATTTAATTAAGCTGGTGAATTTCACTACTGTGTGAAGTGCGTAAATAATCAAAAAATATCTTCATTTTTTCCTTGAATTCAAAATACACTTATGTACACGTATGTATCCCTTTAACAATAAGCGATAGAGTCAATGCAGGATAATTTATGTTACTTACGTAACTTTTTCATTAATTTTTGTAATTCTATTCCTTTCTTCTCCTCTCTTCTTCTCTAATTGTGTACTTTGAAAGATTTCCGTAGAAATAACAAATATTCAAGTCAAACCAAAGTATTCAAAACTTTACAAAATATTGAAGTTTCCAATTATGCAAAACTCGTATTGATGTAACCCATTGATGTAATCCTTGAACCTCTTAGTTTGTATTCGTTTAAATAAATGAGAATGGATAAAGAAAGCTAAAGCAATACGTTGCCAATTGCCGTGTAAATATAACCATGTGGTTGGAAAATATATTCAACAGAATATAAATAGACACAATGCACCGGTATAGTCATGCACTATGATTAGAGTATGATTGTGTGTTTGCATAATTCTGAGGTAATCTATTTTTGCGGTGTTGGGAATTATTTATGTAACGCCTATAGCAGGTTGACTCGGATTTTCTTTCAATAAACATGCAGATGTGGTGCATGATAGGCATTCTTTTAGATGATGATACTTGGGACATGGGATTTTGTTTACTAAAACGTGGAACACTTTAGTGAGGCTATCAACGTAGAACCTGTATCTTGCTTTTTATCTGGTTACGCATGTGCTGTATTTATTCCTACACTTTCGTTGGTTTTATTGGTTTGAAATTCAAATTTAGTAATTTGTTACAAGAAAAAGTGAAGGTTTTCCGAATAAAAATTTCAAAAGGGTACCGTGTTCCCACACCAACGGATACCAACCGAAAATAAACTCTATGCGTTGTCAACAACATATATCCGAATACGCCCTCCGGGCAACTTAGAATCTAGTACATCTGCTGTCAAACTACAAAGGATATCCACTTAGGTATTTTGCATGAGACGGAGTCTTCCAAATAGAAAGAATTTCACGTAAAAGTCGAAAGACAGGACGAATAACAAGACAGCGACGAATCGCGACGGTACGAAGGCAATTTATACATCGTCGTGTGGTCAATAACAGAATACATCAGCTTTTTAAAAAGGAGGAAACAAAGGCGAATCAGTGAGATATTCATGTGGGTTTTCTTTATATAATAAAAAGGTCTTCGCGTATACGCTCTCGTATATAGAAGAGCGGCAAGAAAATAAGGCCGAAAGCACGAAAGCGGATTCTTTTTAGATGTTGCGAACACAAGAGGCCGTAATGTAGTGGCCGCGAGACAGTCAGCGCCGTAATGCAGGACCGAATCGGTAAGCAAGACGGAGAAGAAGACGAGGAACAGGAAGAAGAAGGCCTCCGCGCGTCCTCTTGGGGGAATGACGAATGCGAGAGGGGTGACAAACTCAATTACAGTAAACCACCGCCTGTCCACAAGACTCTTTGAGCAAGAAATACTCCTGCTCGTATATATGTATGTTTGTAGATCTAAGCATATAACATACATACCCACGTAGTTTCATACGTATACAAACTTGCATACATATGTATGTATGTAGGCAGATATGCGCGCGTACATATGTATGATGGATACTCGGCATATGGTTCGTATCAAAAATTATTTGACCTTATATTCAATTTATTTATATTGACTGAAAGAAGTACAAAGATGGATATAGAGTGCTCGCTTTATTTCAACTATCAATTATCAACGCAAATTTCTATTTGCAGGAGTTCTTTTAAGTTTACACCGGCTTTCCTGTGTGTTCCTTTAGATAGATCTAAAGAATAATATTTCAATATTCTGAGTCTTTCAAAGTTTTTTCCAATAACCTTATCTAACTTGTAATTAATCAACTTCTTCTTAGAGCTTATTTCCTTACATATACAGAAAAAGCATCTTAAATTTATTTCTCCCTTCAGTCTTCCTCTTTGTTCACGATATTCCTTATACTTAACTAAATTAGATGTGCAAATATTCAAGCTTAGGAAAACACATAAATATAATCAACGAAGATTACGAATCTACATAAATTCTAGTGAGTACTTTCGTAATAAGTAGCAAAGTCGTTTTTATACTTACGCTGCATGTAGGCGTAACGAGATTTGATACCAATCCACTGTAACCTTACTCCTCGCATCCAGTTCAATACTGAATTCGTTTCTGTTTTCCGCATTTACATAATTAACAACGAAATCATAACCAAAGTACAATTTACAAAATAAGCTGTTCAATATTCCAGACGAGAAAAGGAACATCTTGCTGATTACCTTAATATTACGACTCATACACATGGAATGATGGTATGTAGACAGTACATGTATTCATTCTAAATCTAACAGTTATATATATGTAGCATTTATTTACAATTGGAAATAACATCAGCATACAACTTGTCAGTCACTGATAAAATTGAAAAAAATCCGGAACAGTGAGGTCGGACGATCTTCATGGATATAGCAATTTGGGAACAGACACTGTGGCCCGTCTACCTGAGTGCACTGTGACGTCGTTCTGTTAGAACCAGGCTGCATTTCGATCCATCGTTTGGAGCTCCAAAAGACCCTCTGAGTTTACACGATGGACTGAGTCAGAATAAACGATTTTATAGCAAAGATCTGTTAATTGATCAATTAATTTGCCATCGCAACACAAACCTTCAATAATAAAATGCAATATTATAATTATCTGTTAACTATCAAAAAAACATTATTATCATGAAAACTTTTTCAAAGGCATACCGGATGTTGTACTAACTAAAGAACCACGCGTATAATTCGATGAAAAAAGATCTATGGGTTCCTTGCTCGAACACCATGATTGGTGTAGGTTATCCGTTATGCGTTGTGGTGGCCTTCCATGTTTCCAAATTCTCTACGAGGTGATTTGCTACAGGTTATCACGTCTGTTAAATTTAAATAAAGCAAATATTGTTCCACATTTCTTGGTTTCATTTCAATATTGTATAACTATGTTTCTACAAGGAGCTAAGTATATTATATCCAAACGAATTTTATTTGGTGCGGATTAGAGCTGGTTTATCATATTCCACATTTATTTCTGCCCCACATTGCTTTCCTTTCCAATTATTTTACGAAAACAAAGGCGAATATTTATAGATGGTAGCTTTATACGTATATTCATCTTGTGATCTCTAATTCACGGGCACCAGTGTAAATACGTATAACGTCATTAATATACCTACAAAATACTTCACCAATTGTTTCAGCAAGAGTCCTATTTTTATTGGCATAGTTGAAACCTTTTGTGTTTGATGTCTACTTTTTAAAAGGACGAATACAAGACAGGCAGACGAAAAAAGATACCGCAAATGCGTTTCTTATGGCCTGACAGATGTATGTTTGTACACACCCGCTTCGAGCAAAGTGCACCCACCAACAGGGGTATAGCTTCCCTTTCTCTGAAATCCGAGAATCACCGTCAGCAATTTGTTTTCTTTTATGTATTTTGTTTATATCTATTTTCGAGTCAAGTCGAAGCAAGCGTCTAATTTGGACGTTTGACATTTGCGGGAATATACGTGCATATGCGAAAGTATCCGGTATCAAAACACTCGTAAATTGATACACTTCAAAGTTCCGAATTTAAACAAAAGAACAAGAAGAGAAAAAAAACAGTAGAAAACAATCGAATAACGTCGTCGTCGTACGTTTCCCTGTTATCGTTGCCGCGCTTACCTATTCCGGCTGCTATCGCGAATATTCTTGCCATGTCGCGCATTGCTGCTTCTACGTTATATATTTACCTAAATATTTGATTTGTGATTTGGTTATCGGCAGGAACCGAGAGACAAAAGTTGATACTACTAGCTGCCCGACGATATCGAGATATCCGACGATGGGAGAAAAGGAACGTAAAAAATTAGATTTGCGCACGATACAAACCTGTAACATTGTTTACAGTGGGAATATTGAACTCGACCAATAGCAAATACGTTTCAAATCAAATTTACTTATTCCGTCCTTCCCTGACTAGATTTCCGAATTTTCTCTCTATACAACATTGCGGCTATGGGAATTCAACGATGGGATTTATCTGCATGTATTATATAGAGGATGCATCAGAATATACGTTTTCTTTTATACCGTTCATTATAGCATGTTTTTCATTATCAAATTCATTCATCAAATTTGCCAGGAGGATTGCCTTTTATGTATTGCGAATTGGCAACTCTTTTGCTAATTTGACGTTTTTTATTTTTTTGTCCTATCGACGCTATTCGTTCTGTTTTCGTTGAGTTAAAAATTTTGGCCACAAAATGAAATCAACGTTTTTTACAACTTTAGATGTGGATTCTAATCATCGATCACTGATACTTGAGGTAGATGTACATAGGTTGCTGAAGTTTTAAACAAATGCAATTATTTCATTATCGAACCTAAACGCATGCACCAAAGGATTTCTGCCTTAGGACTAGACGCAGATTGTATTGGTTAGTCACCAACAGATGAAGCAAAGTAAAACTTATTTTTTCTGATAAAGTATCTGCTTATATATTCAAATCGCCCCGGAAATAGCGAAGCAATTGAAGATGCGAGAAACACAGAATTATTGCTGTTTTATTCACTTATGCTTTCAACTATTGAAATTATGAGAACTCCGCATAATTTGCACATGATTTCTTGTAAAAGTAGTCCTTGAGATTCCCATAAAGAATAATAACAGCTTAATATGGCGTTATGGTATTATTTACATATATAGAGACATTTAAGTGGCTAAGCTTGTAGAGAGATATCAGAATATAAAAATAAAGCAACACATCATTATACTAAACAGTCCACCTACTTCGTGTTTGCAGGATTTTAAGTAAAAACAAACATTGCAGATAAGGTTGCTTTTAATACTAATAGTATTTAGAGAAGGCTAACTTTTCTCAACGCAGGTGTGGATTCCGCAAGTATATACTTATACAATTTATAGCGCATTTCATCTTGTCAATACTGAAGCATCGATTAAAGTAAAACGAAGCTTAATCACTGTCATTATTGCTAAGTTGTTACTGTTACAGTCACAATTATGTAATAACCCATACATGTGTAACATCATATAACGAATCGTTCCTCGGATATCTGGTATACATTCCACTTGATCCCGAGGTCAATGTTAGGCGGCAATGTTGCGCCCATGACATTGTCCCGGTATTTATTTCGAACATATATAATTAAAAAGGTTATCTTCGCCGCTGCTCTACATCTCAGCAATGTATTGCTTCAATTCGCTTTAATTGGAGCAGTTATGCAAATTTAAGTCACACACATATATATGCACCATTTCCAAGAAATCTTACGTAAAGCATTGAAATGTTATTCTAACGTGTTACTTCGACGTTCTCGCCAAAAGTGCGTTGGGCTGAAGTATAAATTGCAATAGCGGCGCGTTTTACTCGGAACCTGTTGCAATTTCTAAGCCGTATTATCCGTATATTACGAGAACTCATACATTATTAATACGTACTCGGTGCGACAATTTTTATGTTTAGTTCGTAAATTGGCCTTTAATATCAATTTCTTTACTAAAGAAGATTGCCCCTGTAAGTTAAATAAAATTATTCAGGCGTTATCTTAAAACTTAAAACAACATAGCCATTTTGAAGTAGATTATTCAAAGAGGGAATACGTCACCATTAGTACTATTTGGTTCTTTCGTTTTTGTAGGTTCATTTTTATTTGTTTCAGGTGAGTACTTCCACTTCGGCGAGAGAACGATAACAGTACTTTAAAGTAAAAATATAAATCAAACATTTTGGATTTGAAACTGTGTTTCTATCTAATGAACTTTCTGTGTCTGGCGCTCTCAAAAGTAATTGTTTTGCACAATTATTCAAAGCGCCTAAATAATTGAGGCCCAATATTTTATGGCACAGTTAGTTTCCGAAAATATATTTTTTTCCTCTTTTCGTCGGAGTGCAAAGGATACAATACAACATTAAACAATAGAAGCATTTCAGCCCAATATACAGAGAAACTGGAATTGTGATAAACCCCCAAGGAACATTTTCAATCCTTTTCTATTTAATATTTCGTACATTCTATACCTACTTTCTAGTTAATTTGATCCGTGATTTTCCTATTACGTTGGCTATATTTTCACCACGTCACGCAGATAACACGCGACTCACTCAAATTTTATGACTTTATCAGAATCCTCGAGATTTTCGTAATTTACGAGCGCTGGCTAATAGCATTATTCTCCGCATCAATTTAATCTTCATCCTGGAGTATCCTCCTTTAATAGGGTTTTCTAATTATGACACAAATATTAAGGCGATTCAAACTGTGCAGAGGAAGTATTTTAAGTTTTTAGTTTCTTGCGCAGTCCATTCATCTTCTATAAATGATGATTATTTGTGCGTTAGTTTTATTTTTTATTTTTTTCTTATTTACAAAAATTTATCGTCTCTCACTTTTACAGTAAACAGATTATTATCGATGTTGAAAATTAGTTTAAATAATCTTACAATTGGAATTTTAAATGAAAATTAGTGTGCACTTTTCCGAAAACTACTAATATAGGAAATTGCAATGTTAGTATTGGAACATTCTGTAGGTTCTCGAAGATTATTAGCACTAATTGAACACGCGGTATAAAATGTTTAATAAATTAATCATAAAAAGTTCTCTTACAAAATTTTAGTCACAATGTCATCAATATTCAATCACGACTGAGTGGAAAACTAATTTTTATAGTAAATCTTCTGGCAGCTGAAATAAATCGAATACATGAAGCACTCAGGAGGGCAACTTGAAGAATAGTGTTCATCTTGTTAAATTTGAAAGAAAAGATAGAGAGAAATAACTTAAAAAGTAATAAAACGATGAACAAAAACAGCTTCCTATCGATCAAAACTAAAAATGTAACACCTAGTAAATAGCAAACAATAAGTATTCTTGTCTGCAACTGGTAATTAACATGCAAACACGTCATCACGATTGTACAACAAATTAAGCTAAGTTAGACAAAGTTTCCGTTTGGAGAATACTGGCGTATTTTAGTTTCAATATTAATATTTCAATTACACAAATCAGTACAGAATCTAACAGAGAAACTGCTAATGGTAATGTAATACATCCCGATAGAAGCACCATAAATGTATTTATAGACTCTCACCGTGTTTTCCATGAATGGATTAAATCATTACATGCTACTGGATACAATTCGCTATTTATAATCTGGCCGACAAGCGTATTATTAGAATACAGCGTCCATGATGTTGATGTTGACCGCTTTTACTTAACGTGCTTGCACGCTTACGTAATACGCATTGTAATTTGTTTTATTATCGTTTCAACTCGCAGAGAGATCAATGTGCCTGGCAGTCGATAGCCTATTATTACAGCTTAGCATTCCACTTGGTGATGTAACATGTTTGGCAAAGCCTTCAATCGGATAAGTCGATTGATAACGAATTTATGCAAATCGTATGGACGCTCATTAATAATTGGTTTCTCCTTATGTATTACTTTTAACGATTTGATTCATCGGATTATGTGCTTCCACCTACTCTTAGAAGGATTTGCATAATTTTAGCAATATAGAAGAGAGGAACTTTGGCCATACGAGTTTTTTTACAACCACTCATATACTTATGTCTATGAGAAGTTTCCATGTTTGGAAGTAATTATTCATAGTCTGTGCTGAATTGGGGTTTAACGAACCCCTCAATGTACGTTTTCTTAATTATTGACCGCAAACGGAAACATTAAGATGAATATTAAGAATTATGGAGATGAAATATTGTTTAAGTATGCCATGACTGGAGGTTCTTGCCTTTTTTAGTATGTTACATTCTATTCTTAAACGATGTCCATATAAGCTAACGAAATCGTTGTGAGGCTGCAAAAAAAAACTAATAGCAAGCAGAACGTTTAAATATAATTTCTCACCAATTTTTTCAACTTTGATTTTAATAAGGCTTTAATGTTTTAATTTATGTCTCTAATAGCCAAAGCTGAGGGTTGAAAAGAGTAAAAATATTTGTAGCAAAATATCTTCAATTGGAACTTTCTTCCTTGCAATAGAAACGACAAAGTTAGTAGCCAAGAGTTCTGCAAATCGAAGCTCCACAAATCCTTTTACAAAAACGTGAGAGATAATAGCACACATTTAAATATTAATAAGCTATTTATTTACCAACAATTCGTAATTACACGCTGTTAGATATGCAGTACGTGCAGCTTCGGTTGCATAAGTAATCGTATTTATCTGGAGCTTCGATTCTCATTTAATTTCAAAACGATGGTATATGGTAATCACGTAATATTTCTGCGCTGTTTGTATAAATTTTCCATTTGAATACTCGTGATATGATGCACACAACAACGATAAACAACTTTAAAGGAATAAGGGAACGCAGCTAATCCGAAAATTCGGAAAAAAATAAAAATACTGTCAACTTATACACTAATGTGGTGTAAGAGCAACTGCATTTATTGTAGGTGCCCAATCACCGGTTTTTGTGGACTTGTTGCCCCCTAAACGGAATACCATCCTTAAGAATTTGCTGACACTATCATATAGTACCCTAGTAGAAACAAAAAGCTATCTAAAGCGCCTTTTAATATCAATCTCTCACGATTTCGGGGATATTGACATAAATTTCTAAGGGCGTTGGGGGCGTTTTAGAACACTGACTCGCCAAAAAACGGGCGTTTAGGCACCTAAAAATATTACCGCTGTTTTTACACTATATCATTCTACAAACTCAGAAAGCTTCAATTCTTTCTTAATTTTCGAATTATTTGCATTCTCTTGTTAGCTTGAAATATATTGTCAACAATGCTTAATAAAATTTTGTAAGGACAAAATTCCTAATCAACCTCCTGTCTACTAACGAGATTCATCTTTGAAGAGAAATATTGACAATGTTCGTTTTGTGTACACTCTCCATATTTTTTTTTTATTTTGTATTTTTTTTATATCTTCCATATTTCCATATTTGGCAACTATTATTCGGCACTTCACAAAATAATATGAAATGTTCTTAACCAAAAAGAGTATAATTACAAGGATAACGAAATTTATTGTCCGAAACCTATGTACCTTACACCCCACAAAATTTAAAGTAAGGATTAATTCTTGCAAAGTCAATGAATATTTTACTCCACAATGGTTAATAGCTTTATTTCCTATCTTGGTATAGTAGGGTTGCTATTATTCATCTATTTTCGGTGCAAAAGATATAGCTCAAGTCAGTGATTTCCTCCTTATTCTTCACTGCGTATGTTACTTTGAGATCTAATTTGTTAGATTAGCTCATTTGATTCTTTTATTTTAAAAGCCTTCCATTTGCTTTAATTTCAAATAATTTGTTACACATGTTTTAATTCTTCAACAAGCCTCGATTTCCCCCCCATCTAATTACTAAAAAATAAATCTTCATCCCATTAGCAAATATGTACGCCGTCCCAATGCAATAAATACAAAAAATTTGTATTTGATTGACAATTGTATAAATCCAGCAATACTAATCGTATCTACTACACCAAATCCACACGTAAATTCGCAGTTAATCTCATCCGTATGTAGATTGTGCCTGAGCGTGTTACAGAAATGTCAATCTCATTTCGAGGGCGCATTATCTTTTTTTCCAGACTGCGATCACGCTAAACATCGCCATAAAAAGAAACGGATCGTTGCCGCAATGGGCCATTATTATTAAATGGGCAATTGTCGATGGACATTTAAAAGCCCATAATAAATTACCCTATTTACTAGAATCTAGTGTATGTATGCGTGTACATATGTACGCAACGAAAATAGGTTTTCTAATTTATAACTACAACGTGCCATCTTGTAATAACACGGTAAACTATTTGGTAATGAGTGCGTGTATTCGAAACATTTCACTAGCGTTGAAGTCGCATGAAACATTCAGCAAACAAATAAGTATTTAGTAAATCGTCTTGTATAAGTGACTGTCTACTCGCGATTGATTTTTCACTTTTAAGTTCTCTTGGTTATTCCACTTATTCTAATTACGATACGCCGTCACTAGAATCAATCTTTTCAGCTAGAATAACTCGCCCCTTTACTTGTTAAGCAGGTGAGCAATGATTCATCTGTACTGATTATTTGTCTCAAATTACTGCTAACCTTCCATATCGACCCGCAATAATGTTGCATATTATTTATGTTTTTTTAAGGTTCCTTCCTCCTGCCTAAATAAGAATTATGCGTAATTGAAGAAGTTAGGGTCATTGTTTAAATTTTCAATCAATTGTTGGCGCAACCGTAATTCTTTCCTCTTCTCAACTTCTGTGAGCTCTTTAGCTGGGAATATTTTATACGATTTGTAGTTATACGAATATGGAGACGCCCTTGCAGCAGCTAATAAACTGCTTTTCCAAATTACTAAAAAATATCTGGTATATAATTTTTAGGTACTAACTTCTTCCACTGCTTTCTGTTCTTTGCCAATTTGCATCGTTTGTTTTAGCCAGTACCCCGCTAAGTCTAACTGCAAGTTGCTCCTTTGTACACAGTGAAATATTGCATTGATGCAATGTTTTAAGAACATTAGATTTAATTAACCCGAATAGTAATTATTACCAGCAACATTTTTTTTTGGTACAAGCGCTTATTATTTTCCTATAAGTTAAAGGTATTAACAGAATCCCCAGAAGATGCTTAAAGGCTAAAGAGTTCGAGGTTTCATTTGCATTGGTTCGCGTTTGGATTAGCATTGCGTATCGCACATGCCAATAGTACACGAAGGTGCAGATAAATCTTTGGCATTTTTATGTAAATGAAGTAGGAATAGACTTCGCATACATGAAACTGTCAAACCAAGCACACTTACCACGGTACAGAACAGCCATGCAATGAAATCTTTGATGAATTCACAAATAGAATGGTTTGCAACATATTGTTCCATGTGAGCTACAAGGTTGGCTTAAGTTATTCTGTAAATATGACCTTGTCATATTTGCATCTGGATGCACAATGCGTTTGTAAATATATCTGTATTTATATGCATATTTGTGGTGTTATTAGCGTTAACTCCTTGGCCTTATCAAATTTACATGTGCACATAGGAAAAGTTCCCGATAAAGAAATCTTCTATGAAATATATGGAGTTGGTATTCTTTCGATATTTTATTACTAAAATCACTTCCTATTCACGCAGATGCACCACATCCTTCGCGATTACAAACCTACATATTTCAGTCGAGATTATTTAAATTTCATTTAGACTCGGGTCAACCCTTGATGGAAATTAGTCACAACCGTGTTATACATATAACAGTAGGTACACGAGGTGGAATAAATCTATTTCTCCAAACACGTATTAGTATGAATAATTTTAGCGTATTATATTATGCAGGCCGTGGGTACCCGGAATAATAACAGACAATTACAATAGTAGAAACAGTGGTAGAATTAATAGAATAGCGATCTTCCGAAATCAAGCAGTTATACATATAAATTTCGTAGCAGTCGTCAGAATCGAAGATTGAGGCGAAAAATACGATAGTGTAGCTAATTATGCTTTGTATTCATTTCGTAACTTTAGAAAGTAATAACTGACCTCGTTTCATTTATAATCTTTGGCGCTTACAATATATGGCATTATTATTGGACCACATACATGGACGTACAATTACAGCGGCGAGATGAAAACGAATTAAATATTTTCTTAATAAGCTCCTTCGAAACTATGTCATGATCAAATAGTTGACTTCGTAAGAGTTAGAAGACAAACAAATTTTTTGGTAAACAAGAACGAGTACGCATTTATTTCTTAAATTATTTTTTTTTTGGGACCAGCTTTAATATGTACAACATACATCATATGCGTTATAAGTTTGTACAAATATGGATATGTAATCGAGGTTAAGTATAGCTAATTATAAATGAACGTCTCATTTCGTACTGTACATATAAGAGTAGTTTGAAAAGTTTCAAGTTTCAACATGAAAATTACTCGTAAAAATAACATACCTGGTGCGTCGAAAGATACTTTTGAAAACTTCAGCTACGTTGGACGTTCAGCTGTTGTTTAACAGATGTTCCCGTAAAGATTGGCAAAATTGAATATCGAGCCCTCACCTCTTGCACAACATGCCTGCGAAAACTAAAGCAGAGGTGAACGTTTTTACGGGGACTGTGGTTCATCATTTGTCACATTAGGCGGCACAAAACTGCAACCACTTCCGATAAATCGGAAAAGTTCACCAAATAGTGCTAGGCGATCATTATATTGAAGTTAGAGATATAGCAGGGGCTGTGTACAAAGGAAATTAACTTCCTAAATGCGTAACTCTCGGTAAGATTAAATTAAGTAGCTAAATATCAAACATTAAAAGTTGCAAAAAACTTTCAGCGGACTACTGTCAAAACATTTCCAACCATTACTGTGTAATTAACGCTTTTCTAAATTAAAAATGTAACAAAATGTTCCGCTTATCTTAAACTAAAATTTCGAACACTAATAAATCATCTACTCCAAGATATCCAATATTTTCCACTTAGCTCTGATAACTTACGACAGATGACATGACCGTATGATACGTAATTAATGCTCTTTCGCTGTTAATTAGTCATTTTGACGCGACCAACTGACTGAAACAGATTCATATATATCAGAAAATGAATCATTTGTCGGACGGCCTGCGGCTTTTTCGATGCTACATCCGTTAAACACCGCTGTTTCCGGGCGACGCGGCCATTCTTTGTCACTTCCATCTTCCACTGAAGTATATATCATATAGCGCCACCCAGCAACTTCAATATCATCGAAAAACCATCGCCGACGGCTTTATTTCGTCGTTACGGCAGAAAAGCTAATTGCGGTAAATTGCAAGAAAGGAGCGCTTAGCTGCGTCGCAATGGAAATAAAACATTTAATATTAATAAACGGCAATTGGCGCTATGACGGTTTGCTTGCAAAAAGCAAGCAATCGGAGAAATTAGTAATACGGAGACTATAAAATAAGAAGAAAAACATTTTACTACAGCGTTTATAGCAGAATTTACGGTGTCGCTTTATTTCTAGTTCCTGGCCTTGTTCTGGATGTTATTGTTTGATAACAATATGAAACGGGAAAAGTTCATCTTAAGCTATGCAGTATTTACATTTGAATTAAATGAGAATAACGCTAGACATTTTATACGACATACATTTTATAAAGCTATTTGATCCTCATTTACTTCTTGAAGGATATATGTTTTCTTATGTTTCTTCAATCAAACAAACTTAAATTATGACGGTGAAATTAAATAAGATCAGAAGCTTTGAAGTAAAACACGTCGATATTCGAATCGCGCGTGAATATAAATTGCTTTTTCTTTTGGGTTTTCCCACGGAAACGTATATTCCAAACTAAATCAACTCGCAAATACACGAAGAATTTCGACTGCGATTGTTTATCGGAGGGTGTTATTGGATTAGGATGCTACATAACTTTAATCCTGGCATATACTTTATAAATTGTTGGGATAATTCTGCAAGGAATTGCTTTACAGCGTATTTGAGACCTACATAAAGGATAAAGTGAATATGACTAATGTTCGCTGGAAAAAATGGTATCAAGTTCGCTTTCGCTTGAAATTATTTAGTGCTTGTTAATCAGATTTATTCGCATTTTCTTTGCATGCTTGAATTCGAGTTATGTGGTCATTTGTTAGTCCTAAACGCACTTCTTGTATTGTATTACAACGGATTAAATGGAGGATACATATTGTATACGTGAAAATAATGCAAAAACGCCTCGAATTTCATTTGTTTTGAAGTTATAGCGTAATTAAAAAATTTTAACTTGTCCTTTAAAATAGTCAAAATTTTTGCTTGTTTTCGAATTAATGTGTCTGAAATAAAATGGTCGGGTACGTTCTACATTAAAAGTTTTTGTTGTTTTTGACTGTTGAATGTATGCAAATTCAAAAAGAAAGGGTTGATGAATGTTTTAAACTCTTCGTCCTCTGTTCTGTTTCAGTCTTTGTTTATAGTGGAGCAGCAAGAAGAGCGTCGAGTAAACCATCGCTGTTATGGTCGGCAGTGTGCTGGTTTGGACACATTCTAAGAACTTAAACATCAGTTCTAAGTAGCACCTCCGCGAGAAGTGTCTAGCTTATTACTTTGTTCGTACATTGGCATTGTATAATGCCAAATACAGCAGATTATTAGAATGGCGATATAAATTATGCAATAAAGATTCAATTCTTTGCACAGTCGACGCAAAAATATATGCTTGGCTAATGTGCACAGATTAATATGTTGAATAAAATTTTATAGAAGGTTATAATTATTTTTGGTTTGGGCTATATTTTTCTTAGCAAACAGAGAACGTTATCCGTGCAATGTCCGAATAAGTCGCCTAACTGTTGAATAGCAAAGATGCTTTTTATATACAAGTACAGCTTCCTCAAAAATTTGTTTCTAAACTGGCCACGCGAATTGTGCAACGTTTTTAATGATATCGTTCCACACTATAATAATGGTATGATAAGCAAACGTCTTCTTTCCTTACAATTAGTCCAGATCTACCGACATTTATGACCTTTCTAAAATAAATCCATGCATACAAATATATGTGTACAAAAATCGTCCCGACGCTAAAAATAGTCCTGTGATCTCTCGCTTGAAAATTTTATTTTATCGCTCAATAAAATCCTACGATACATTTAAGTGTCGATTGAAATCAGCCGGTCGTAAAATGTCGACGGATCCTTTTTTCCTTTTCGGGAAAATGTTTTGTTTCCGCTTCCCACTGCTGCTGCCGCTACAAGAAACAGCGAGTTAAATTTTTTCAATTGAATTTCGGTATTTGTCTTAACGACCGTTGTACACCGTTCCTTTCACATTCTTGCCAATTTATCGCGCTAGTTTTGACGCTGATGAGTTCATAAACAATTAGGTATTGGGAGATTAAAGCTATAAAGTCGATACGCGTTCCTAAGAATTTTGACCAGAGCACAAGGGGAAGTTTTGAGAGTTTAATTGCTAGCGTTGTACCTGATTCGTGGCGCACTAATAATACGAAAATAAATGTATAGGTAGACATAAAATCTCCAATAATTTTGATTCATAACGTTTCGCCTAATATCCACGACAAGCTTTCAACGAACTTTTATTCTTTGCTGCCTTCAAATAAAATTAGAACGTTATTTCTTAGCATGGTTTCAAAACAAATAATAAGAAAAATGTACCAGTAAGCTTATGTCAAAATTACATCACATAAATAGACACAATGTGCGAAAGCCGTAGTATTCAAACAAAAGAAATACTGAGTTGCTGAAAAAAATACGCTGTTATTATCCTCCTGAGTTGGGACTCTGCGCACTGTCGCATTCTATATCTCTTCCTATTGTAGAACTCTATTGTAGAAGTCGACACCTCGTGCAAATGGTACTCTGTGTACGTATAGAGCGTTGCGAACATAGCATCGCGTCAGAACCAATCAAATACGAAGGCATCAAATAAAAATAAAATTGGTTATTTCGTGTTTTGTTCTTTGTTCAAGTATCAACTGTACAACCAAAATGCTACAAAATAAGTGGCATTTTCTCTCAGCTTAATTGCATTTTATTAGTAGCTTGATGGTTAAAACTTTTATACTACAAAAATAATACAGAATAATTTTTTCTCAATTACATCTTAAGCAGCACTAAGAACACTACTAGTTGGCAAACTTAACTTACATAATAACATTGGAAATAACGAAAATAGATTAATTTGGATCATTCTAAATAATAAATGTAACAATGAGCTCTTTTAGACATCGATAATATTCACGTGATACCTTATAGGAGCGCTACAACGCAAGTCGTAGAGGTTCTTTATTTATCCATGATGATGCCATGAGGTGTATTGTGCCATAAAGCGTTAACATGGTTTCAACCAGCCCGCTAAAAATGTTAAAAAGTGCCCATAGAGCCCTGAAGTCAATCACCTCTACTAGTTCCCCCATTAATACAATCAATTTTTGTCAATTTTTCTTTTTGTTTGCGCACAAAATCGCAATTAACATCTATTAGCCGGGATAGTCAGCTATTGATTGGCCATCGTTCATTAACTAATAGACGTCGAATGATACACGTAATGCCTTTTTCACCGTCGGTGCGGTAAGTAATTTTCATTTTAAATGCGACGCCGGCCTTCCGGACATTCAGCCCGGTTAACGGCAGTTCCCGTAAGCGTTGCCACAACCACCTCCACTACCAACGTTGCTAGCAATCGCATCAAAATATATGATGTGCTAATTACTCCAATTACTTTTATGCGCTTGTTTTTAAACGCTGATTGTCCGCAATTAAAATCACTACTTGCGTGAGCTTTTTACGTAATTAGAAATTTCTCTAGGTACTGCGAGTTTATATTTTAACTTAGTTGTACTAAGAAACATCAATAGGACGTTCAATTAAATTCAATTCAATTTGAGAGATCAATAAGAGACAAAACCTCCGTTATTGACATTGTTTATTGACCTTTGCTGTCATTTTGGGGGAGGTGTCGGGTATTATAGCAGTTATTAAAGTAATTAGCAATAAGCTGTCTCAGTAAACACGTTTGTTACGTTTGCATTACGGAATTCCCCCAATCCGTTACAATATCACTTTTTAATACGTGCAACTCTAATAAAGCGGGCATTACTATGAAAGTGCAAACTGCATTTCGAGCATTGAATCAGGATTTAAATTTAGAACGCCTTTAAATATGAGATATCAAGAGAAAAGAATTTTTTGAACTTCTATGTCGATAAATTAAACACCAATTAGCTACTACGACTGAAAAATAAAAACGGAAAACGCTTTGCGCGATGTGTATGTTACATTCTTTGATAATTGGTGAAACAAGAAGGGTAGTCTATTACGTGCACTAATTAAAAAGAAGAGCAGAATATTACAGAAATAATTGCTGGTATTACGATGGGCTTAAATTTACATCATTACGTAAAAGTAAGAATTCATTAAGGCATATATCCGCTTACAGGAGAGCGCGGCAATTTGGTTCTTTTTACCAATGCTCGCTGAAAATAAATGGAATCATCGCTTCCAACGCCATTTCGCAGTTTGTAAGCGTTCTTCCTGTATCTATTATTGCACGTAATTAATATTAATTGGAAAGCTCCTGCCTTTTTCCGTTTTTTTGAAAATGAAGCAGTCTGACACGCTAAGTTCTTACTTTTTGAAATGAATTGAAAAAGTTGTTTCGCTAATGAAGAAATTACAACTGGCAATAGGTGCTGTATTGAAAAAATATAATTTCTTTCAATACTATGCAGAATTTGGACAACAAAATTTAACCTTTCGTTTGTTAAATGAGGATGAACAGCGGATTCTTATGTTATGCTAATTTTTTTGCTAAATGGCTTAGCAGCAAATTTGAGCTCGATCCTTTCACCATCTGTTCAAACTATTTCCATGCAGAAACCTCAGGTTCATTCAAACTGGCTTCATTTTTACTGTTAAACAAAATGCCTACACTACAAAAAAAAAACTTTTAAGGAATTTTACATAAAAAATAAGATGCCTTAAAAGACATTTGTTGAGAATTATATGGTTACAAGTAATAGTTATTCGTCACTTCTTTTAATGCCGCTTGACAATGCACTGCCTTGGTTTTCTTGGAATATACATGTATTTATGGGCGTTATTGATTCCGAGAAAACGGGCAATATAATAGCCTTTATTACATTATCTTGGACGACTATCCTTCTTGTACGGAATTGCATTGTTTATAGTTTACGTGAGTCTAGCCTGGTTGATCGAAGCTATTTTTTTCTCTTTTGCTCTTATTAATTTCCTCTTTTGTGATTACCTCTTGATAATTGCCCATGCCATGTTTGTGTTCGTCTCCAATTTACTTCGCATTTGATCGTACATAATCAAATAATCTGATTTTTGAAAATAAGTCAGCCTTCATTGAACGAGACACGACCGCTACACCGTTTGCAATCGTGCAAGCAGTAAATTCAATCCACGAAAATGAAGCCCATGAATCTTATATAGATTAGAACAGTGTAACAGCGACCGTTTCCGAGATGTTCCGTATAAGTGTACGTATCGTGGAATATAACCGACATGGGAGTCATATTCCAACGGAAGTGGAAACTTTTTTCAGTAGAATAAAAATGCTTGCGGAATCCATGTTAAAAATGAAATATTTTGAGAATATCTAAACAAGCGAATATTTTAAGCGAAAGAGTAATCGATCAGTAACCTGTTGAGACGTATGTAAAATTTATTGTTAGCGGTCGTATTATTTATGCAAATTCAAAGAAAATGGTAAGTTGATGATTTCTTTGCGTAATAGTCTACGACGCCCTCTGATTAGGACAGTTAAGTTGACCAAGATGTAAATGCCTGAGCTGTGGAGAAATAAGAAGAAAACCATTGGATTAGCTCAGGTTGCGGTGACTTTCAAAATATAATACATTATAATAATAAATAATTACATTGACAAATAAACTATGTACGGAAAACCCGCGACGTTCCTTTTAATTTTATCGTCGTGCGCTTACTTAAGCAATGCATAACATGTAATTTATACTAGAAGGTTAAGCACTTAACGGGAATCCACTCTTCTCAGTTGAAAAATTACCGCAATAATTTTTGCGTTCTTAAAGTCATATTTTTTATAAGTATAATAATACCCGGTCGGTATGACGGGGCTACATTATGATAATGAACGATGATACCCCGTGACGATGCGCGACATCGCTTAAAAACCAACCCCGCCCTTCGAGCGTTCCTGGTCGCAACGCTGTCGCGGAGTTCATTTCTCTTTTTATACGTATAATTTTTGCATGTTACATTTTTACGTTTCCGAAGGAACGAATAGTGGATATTTACGTGTAATTAAACTATAAATAAGCCGTTTTGTATTAATAAAAATGGGAACATTCTGATTTAAATTAGTCACGAACACCGGTGGGGAAATTGGTACACAATATTACCTATATTACCTCCGACAACGTTTTCGCGTTGAGTTCGCCGGCAATAACGTTGCGCATTTTGCATATTTTAAGAAACGTTTCTTTATTGTATTCTCAATTTATATATTGTAGATGATCCTCCGTTGGATATATTGCCGATCATAACATTTTTGAAATTGGCAATTATGCTTGCAGTAGCGGAAAATATGTATTCGTAGTTGAGACCTTTTTACCAATTTACGGTTTATTTATCATTCCGACAATTCGTTATATTTTTACATGTAAATATTAATAGCACCCTGAGAAATTTTATCATAACATAACATACGAACCGTTTTCGGATTTCCAGCAATTTAGAATTTGTTTGCACATATAATGCTTGCCAGCGATAAAGACCGCGGGATAGCATAGTAAACACGAAACGCATTCCGCACCGCACAAATAGTTTAATTAATTCAAACATATGTATGCTTTGGAAAACTTTGAATTTCCATTGTTAACCGTACGGCCATATATTTTACTTGTTTAAGCGTTACAACTAGTTTTTTTATCTTTAACCGCAGCTTACTATTATTCTAATATTCCGGGTTACAAAAGTTCGTAGCGTCGCGTTCTTCACATATACATATCTTAGAGAACCTCACACGTGTTTAACATAAGTGAAAGATATCTCATTTGATAGTTTTTACTCTACTGATGGACACGACATTACCTCATGAAATAACATGTAATCAAAAGCAGGTAAAAAGAACATAGTTGTGGTCTTTACAGATAAGGGTTTTTGGTACCATCTCAAAATTAAAATACACAGAGACACTGGCTGGATTAGAAATAAAAGAGGCTAAAAACAACTTAACAAAAGCATACTTAAATAACAACAGTAAATAACATCGAGAGCCAACCACTAACTGCAGAATATGGTATACTCCAACGTCGGGAATTTTTCCTCAATTCTCTACATAACATATACAAATGGCAGTAACAAATCGACGCTAAATATAGCTTTCAACAACCAGGATGAACAATAAAAAAATAATTTAAAGTGGGACAATCACATAAACGCGCTTATTAACAAAAATGCAGTTGCTATGGCACCAATAAATATAATAAAGGATATCATTGTGGAACGTATGAGAAAATCTACACCCCGCATCAATATTCACATCACACTTAAATTATCTAGTAAATGTATGGAACAACTCATCAAAGAAGAATTGCCGAAAATACGAAGAAAATACAACAGAATACTGAAACTAGTACATGGTATTCAAAAAATCCTCAAAAAATAGAAGCATGCAAAGAGGTACCCGAGCTAAGTATTCATAAAACAAAAAAACATAATATACAACACAAAAAAAAAATAAAAATAAATATTCAACTCACAGGCGCGCGACACGTACTTACTACAGGGAAACAATTCTAATTGCATCCGAAAAGAGCTTATGTAACAAATACAGAAAAATGCCTACGACAAAAAACAACACGATATAACATGCTGCGAAAACAAACAAAAACTTAGATTATATATAACATAGAAACAAAATTCAACAAATGATTCAATAAAAAATAATACAATAAAAATAAAATAGATTAAAAACCAAGAACGTCATCAATATCGACATTCCGAGATGAGACGAAAATCTTTCAAAACGAGCACAGGCGATCGGGAGGAAAACAAAAAAATATGCGTTGGACGTATAACTAATGAAAGTTTATGTCAAAATGAATCGCAATTGTGTGAACTTATTGTTACAGTAGACCAACTAATTGCAGTACTCCCACTAATGTGGTGCCATTTAACGACTCCCTAACAGATTAAATGGGTGTAATAACTACAGTCTAGTGAAATTCTTTTACAGCAGTGATTCGATTATTGCTGATTGATTTCCGTCATCGTGCATCATGCGACCTCTCCCTCTTGCGTTTAAGCATTCGTATAGCGAGCAAATTTTACAACAGTGCCTACGTATTTTATCCGCCATAGACTTACAGGACTTCCCAACGTGGTATTTGGCTATGCAAGTAACAGATATAAAACGGAGCTTGTACTTAAAGCAACTGATAATATTGCGAACTCGGAGTCCCGCAACAATACTCTTCCCATTGTTCTAATTGGTATAGCGAAACTTAATAACCAGAAAATATAACAAATTTTATATGGTTTATGGTACATCATGTTGCACCGTGAGCCAGAAGCCTTGAACTATGAACACAAGATCAGATTATCGCTACTATTATAAAATTATTATTAACAAAAACAGTTTATTACTCATGATATACTCTAATCGTAGGCAACAAGAATATCGACGAAGTGATCCCAAAGGTCCCATTGGTGGTGGCAATTTTCATACCATGTCTTCTTCCCCCATTTACAGCTACTTCAAGAACACCTTTATTAATTGCTGTCAGCATTGTTTTAATATCACGTTTCAGTAAAATAATGTCAAATTTGAATGTAAAATAATTGCCTCTGGATCTAAAACGTTTTTAGAAACAATATCGTAAATATGTGAATAAACCATTCACAGTAACAAAATTATATCAAAATTCATCACGGAAAATAGCATCAGCAAAAGCTAACCGTTTAGTAAATAAATTTGAATTTTATTTATTCGCAATCAGACTCATCACTAGAGTGACGACGTTCTTGCAGTTTGTCATTTGGCGTTACGTCCGGCGGCAGGCTGTCTCGCATGTGTGTAACTCGCCACGTAGGAGATATGCAGAGAGCGACGGCAGTACCGGCCAATACGTAGTTAACAGCGTAAAAAAATGTAGCTGGTGACGACTGCTTAAAAGTTCTACTCTTTCTCTCAGATTCTGCAAGCGTAATGTTAAAAATATGCAACGAGCTCAAAAAACGTTTTCCAAACATGTCACATCTAACATGTGTTGTGCATGGAATACATCACATTGCTGAAGTACTTCGTGAAGCATTTCCCGACGCTAATTTATTAATTAACTCATTTAAAAAGATTTTATTGAAAGCAGCAAGTAGAATAAAGTTATATAAAAAGAAATGCGTCCGAATATACCTTTGCCGCCAGAACCTGTATTAACACGATGGTGAAGAAGCCGCATTTTTTTATACCCAACACTTTCCTATTCCAAAAACCTTTTGTATTAAAGTTAAAACGAGATGCTTCCAGTGTTACAGCAGTCCAAGCATTAATTGTAAAAGAAGAATTAGTCGACCAATTAGAATTTATTAATAAACATTTCTCAAGCGTAACAAAAACGATCAAGCTTTTAGAAAACAAAAATTTAAAATTAACTGAATCCCTGAATAACATTGTTTAGTAATTTAAAAAGTATAGAGGGATCGATTGGCGAAAAGATACCGAGCGGTTTTACAAAGAAATCCAGATTATGTGCTATTAAAAGAAATTTCCAATAACACTTTTACTATCCAGAATGAAAGTTTATGTTTAAAAAATAACGATTTAATTGCATACTTCCATTTCGCACCAGTTGCTTCATGTGACGTAGAAGGATCTTTCTCTAGATTTAACAATATATTAACTTACCAACGAAACCAATTCACAACGAACAACAACAACGCTTGGTTGACTAACACTCGCTAGCAAACTACACCGAACGTCCTGCCCTCTCCTCATCATCAAGCGCACTTCATTTATTTTTCAAACAACCAGATTACATAACAATAATCATAAGACAATACAGTTCTTAGCAGTATATCATTTAAACCATCAATTTGATAGGAATTTCAACATTAATACCAAAAATATTAACTTCTTTTACTGTTGAATGCATTAGCTGTTGCAATTCCTAAATGGATTGTTCGTTAATAATCCCCGAACGACCCGTTTCAAAAGATCGGTACTTCCGAGAAATTCTTGGAACGATAATAAAAGGGACTTTATTGTGGTTGTCGCAATATTTCTACTTTACATAATAATTTATGGCTTTAACCCCTTAGAAAAGAGTGTATGCTTAATATTTTTCTAATTTTATGTATTAATAATTGTATACAGTGTGATATAATAGATTTTTATTGTATGACCGAACTTCACTGAACGGCAGTGTACATATGTGTATATTTGTACACAAATATCCACGTATGTTGTGTTACTAATTAATTTTTAGCCTTAGCTCTTAATTCCCTACTTTAAGTTTCCTGAAAGTGATGTTCGTTTGTCGGCTAGAGGCATGGAAATAATTATAAAGCGAGCACAGAGAATTATGTGTGTATTTGTGACATGCCTGGAAAACATGATTAATTCAGACCAATCACAAAAGTGGCATTAATATGCCCGCAGCGTCACTCTCTGATTTGTGCTACACAAGCGAGTAATACAATTACCATAGATTTATACAAAGCTTTCCTGTATTTGCGTTTGTGTACTAACCGGTCGACATGGGCGAGGATTCTTGTACATTACATATAGAAAAAAATATACACTGCGCGTACACGTGTTATTTCTCGGGCGATACCGTCTCGATAAACTGTAATTGAGGTAATTAGGTTGAAAGCTATTGCAACTGTAAAACGGGAAAAGTAAGAAAGGTAGCAAATAATTCGGTATTTGTCATCAACGTCATTATTATACACTACCGTCTCATGTATAGGGGCACAGGATGGTGTTTTTTTACCGGTTTTTGCAGGCTTACTTCGGAAACACTACGTTTATATATTTATAATGCACCAATATATTTTGACAACTCTATATATGTATTCCTTGTTTAAAGTGAAATAAAATCCGAGACATAGGGGTGAAGCTGAACGGTTTATTTTCACATTCATTCACAAATTCGTTTATGGAGCAAGCTGAAATGACAATGCAACACTTGCGGCGTTAACACGCCGATAAGCCTTCATCTATACATGTACCTTAATGCTGTCGTCTTTTATTTTTGTTATATCAAAGCAATTACTTTTTACACGATTTTATACGCGAACAGCTCGATGACGCGCTTTAAAATCGGGCTAATGCGGAATGGCCTCTTATCTCGTTAAATCGCCCAGGATATTATATTTTATGTGAAGGATGAGTCCATTATTCTTGGCTGATAGCTAGGATTACTTTTACACTTATACATAATGTATAGAGTGGTAAAAATGGAAGTATGTGTAAAATTTGAGCTTGATATTGCTTCGGGAATTTATTAGGGGGAAAAAATTAAGTGCTTCATTATCCGTTTAATAGGTTAAGGTATTTACGCAGATAAAATTTTTAACAAATTACGAGATTCTGGTTAAAGATTCCTCGTATACAGTGAAAATGATGCTCTAAGCAAGCAGAAGACTGCCTAAAATATGTACTTTCCGGAATAATTATCTCATTAATGTTGCCTTTTTATATTGGATCCAAAAATTAAATTTACATGTTTTACGCTTCATATTACGGATGCCGCAATGGAATACAAGCTGGAAATTTAACAATTTAAATATTGATACGTCAGTTTTGGGTAATTCATCACTAAGAAGAGGTTTCGATAATTCGTCATCATCTCGAAAAATTTACGGTAGCCTAGTAAAATAATGATAGCAAGGACTGGGGCGTAGTATGGTAAACAACACATAAGTATCGGCACCCTCCGCACCACACGAGCGTGTGGCAAACTTGTGTGGTGCGTAGGGTGCCGATACTTATGTGTTGTTTAGCCTAGTAAAAGCTCATCAAAAGTATACGCTGGAAACAGTAGTTGAAGTCGCGATTAAATCTCTTCTATAAACCACGCGAGACATAATCTAAAATGCGAATAAGTGCAAATACAAAAATGTAAATAAGTAACTAAAATAATGACAGCAAGGACTGTGGCGTAGTATGGTAAACAACACATAAGTATCGGCAACCTCCGCATGATGAGGACCATTCGTGCCCTCGAAACGGCCATCCCGGACTAATTATTATATAATAAATTAAACTTGTGTGGTGCGGAGGGTGCCGATACTTATGTGTTGTTTACTTTTAAGTAACTAAAAACTGCGAAATTACACCAAATCTGAGTCATCGAAATGCAATCGTTTATTTGTACATTTTTGTAACCCTTACCTATGATTTCTTGCTATTGTGTGCTGGTACATTAGAAGGAACAAATTGTTCAAAAACCTCTAGGAACCAGAGCCGTTACAGTAACCATATTATATTACTTTTTTTATGTAAAAAATATTCTCTAATTTACAAAATATATTTTGCGAAGGTAGGATCTTATTAGCTCCTTCCAGGCCTTGGCATTGTAAATAGAATGTCGATATAAAAAAGTTAATAGCCTACGTAGTTAAGAAAGAAAAATTTCCGATAATGTCATGAAATGTGTTACCATGAACTCTATTCGTGCACTTTTAAATTAAACCATTTATAATAATTTTATGCCCATAGTAGCAAATAAATACGCAGAAATTATTATCCATATAATAATTTCATTCGAAATCTCTGGCTAAAGATGTATAAAAAAACATAACCACATTGGCCATTTAAAAGCCTTTAACCCTTTTAATAATTTCTCGTAACTAGATCCCAAAACGACATGTTTCATGGCTCCACCCGCGTTCATTTTTTAACACAAACCATAAGTGCATTAGACGCTTTAAAATCATTTAATAATTCCACATGAAACGAACACGAAATTACAGTCCTTACGTAGGCAAACTATAATTTAAACACTAGCACGTTACGCAAAATGTATGCACGGCGGGTTATGGGAATTGTTGTAAATGACTTTGGGATAATTTCATTTGCAGAAAGGACCGAAAAGGATAACGCGGAGGTAAACATTTAAACGTGATTACGAATATTACGGGATTTTATTCAGTATATCGTAATTTGGAACATATTTTCGCCTAGATGTATGTAAATTCGCACGTTAAACGGAAATATACATTCGAAAATGATTCATGACATTCAGTGCCATGCT
This sequence comes from Marronus borbonicus, assembly GCA_902655005.2. NCBI lineage: Eukaryota > Metazoa > Arthropoda > Insecta > Coleoptera > Scarabaeidae > Marronus > Marronus borbonicus. Next base: position 39,894,811 of record LR737380.1, on the reverse strand, counting down.
TCCTGTAGACTATCCTGAGTCTTCTTTATACTCAATCGAAGAAAAACACACTTCGGTATTAAATAATCCATGTTGACTCTGTGTGAGTGATTCGTATCGAAATAAATGTAAAGGAGAAGGTCTGATTCTCACAAAACTCTAATGGGTGTATTCCAATCATCCTTCAACGAACACTCTCTGAAAATGGGCTCCCTGTTGTGTCACTCGCTGACACCCTACCGACGGTGGCTAAGCGTCACGGTCTCTAAAATATTATTCTTTGATGTTTTGTTGTATTACCGATAATTTCATCATTTTGTTTCTTTAAACTAGTTATCCAATAAGTAGTAAAAAGGAAAGGCCATCAAGTATATTTCTCCGATTTTGATGAAATTTGGTAGGAATATAGAACACAGGGGAAGAAGGGATGTAGTGGAGGCTCAAAGTTACCCCCAAAAATACATTTTTCGCAAAATTTCAGAAACGAGGAGAGATATCGAAATCGGCTAAAGACCAAACTTCCTCGAAAGTTTGGTGAAGCACTACATTGCTCCTTTTCAATTTTAAATTCAATGTTGTCATTAGTTTTAGGACCCGTACTCTATACTATCTTCATTGTCTCAAAATAAAATAATGTATTTTTCGAATAAGCTCTTGCTTGATTTTTCATTCGAAGCTTCTGTTTCCCAAAGATCCCGGGAAATTTAATCCAAATTATTCTAAATACATCTACAACTAGAACAGCTGTAAAAGGAAAATAACCATCTAACCAACTAAAATTTATTCTTGTACATGCTCTTGAATGTACGCTCCCGTTCGCAAGGGTGCTGAGATCCAAAGAATTCAAGCTTACCGCGTGTATTACATAATTATGCCGTCATATAGGCGAATATTTAAAGTAGCACTTTGTTTAAAATTGCGTAGAACCATTCTTCATGGACGTTCCGTCGTACGCAAAAAAAAACAGATTTATTTCCGTATTTTGTAATAAAAAACTTAGAAGAAGGATTCATGTCGCGTTCTTGCCAATTGTAACATGAAGTTTTCTTTAGGGTAGTTTGGTTAGGTAGTCGTCGATAGTTAAATAAATAAAATAGGTATTAATTCATCGAGATTTACATTTATTCTGAGTGAAACAAGGTTGTCGTTGAGTTTTTTCAAAAATGTATCAACCGATACATTTCTCTATCCTTGTTACTCGTGTTTCACAGGAACATTTGAAGAAACCCTTCATGTACAACGTGGTACATAAAATATGATATTGTAATTACACAGTTTGCAGTTTCAAAATGAATGACATCAGCTTTTTAGTGTTAATCTATTAGATTTGCACTTCGCTAGTAATTGCATCAGTTCTATGATAACAGATAAGAACTCAAATAAATAAACTAAGCGAATCTGGCAACAACAAATAATCTGTTTGCTCCAGTTCACATAGCGGTTTTGTTTATGTAGTGCATCAGTTCTACGATAACTGTTGCATAATTTCATTCAACGTTCGTTTATAGTGTTGTGTTAAATTTCTGGAAACGTAACAGTTCCGTATAAATCGATACCTAATTCGTACTCAATAACCAATTGTTCTTTCCAACATTTTCCCTTAAAGTATAACGGGCAGACAAACCTACTTATAGTTATTGCCAGCTTTATTATCTCTGCATTTACACGAATACTTCCCGCAATCCCTCGTGGAGTAATGTCACATCGTTGTCACCACATTCGCTACAATGTATCCCTTGTAGCTCGATAACTGTGGTCTTTATAAAACACAAGGAGGCGAAAACGCGTTCTTTAAGAGTGTAATATGCCATATCGCCTTATTTCCGGAGAATAATAAGATTATTTCAATTACGTGCATCGTTACACGCGTAGTAGCTGCGATAATCGATACGCAGATGCCACATTGTTACATTCCTAAGGTCCCGCAGCTTTACCATCACTACAATTGTAACAAAGGTCAATATTAGCTTACGTTTATCCAAACATTTTCTTCCTTCTTTACTTTTACGCCTACTTCCTTGCGAAGGCCTATGTCATTTACTTACGTTTAAAATGTATAGAATTTTGAAACAGAATTTCATTAACATTTAATCCGTATAAAAGTCGGTTTCTTTCTGAATGCATTGAAATGAATCTTCCTTTCCGCGAATTCGTTCTATTTCTTTATACACCAAGGAGAATTTCTCGTTTTGCGTACATATGGCACTTGGATGGAAAAAAGAGGTACAAGTTGAAAAAGAGCAAAATGGAGTTAAGCACTTCTGAAGTCATCCTGCACCTCTGAGAAAAGGGATGTAAACCAAAGGGTTTGTAAATTCCACATATTTTACTGTCCAAAACAAAGTAACTGCAATAACAAGCATTGTATTGCTATTTCATATATGCATGTATCTCTTTTCGACACATGTGCCCTTAATTCTCAATTAATTGCTATTAGTTTGGTTTTTATGGTTGTTTCATTTTTTTAAGATACAAAAACGTTTACAATACAACAATCGCCAACAATTTTCTTAATATTTCAGCTTTTCCTTCTCTTGATGATTATTTGCAGTAATACAAGTTTACTGGCAGTTTGAAAAGTAACCTAAAATTTTCGTACCAACACTTTAAATTTAAGTTAAATTCCATCGGTTTCCGTCACAAATAAATAAACTAAGTGAAACTGGCAAAAACAAATTATCAGTCTGCTCCAGCTCACATAGCGGTTTTGTTTATGCAGTGATTCTCATAGCGCCATTAACCGTATTGAATTTTGTTCACAGACCGTGTCTCCTTGATATTTTGCAAACATCTTTTCAGCAAACAAAGATACACATCTTCAGCGACTAAACGATGAACAAATAGTGCTGAATAAATAAAGCGCGAATTTCATGTAAGGGAATATTACCATTTATTCTGTAAACACCCAAGCATATTTCCACGATTCGTATTCGCCGTAATTCCACCGCTGTCATAGCATAATCTTCATGAGTTGTTCGTGTTGAATTACGTACGGTGACTGCAATTTTACGTCTGCAATCGTCTTGGAAGTCATAATATTAGAAATATATACAGCACATTGCTACGATTTACTGTAGTACTGGAGGCGTCTTTTATAATATTCCTTTGTATTAAAATAAATATAAAGAAATATGAGAAAACCGAAGAGTTCCTCTTAAACTTATTGGAATAAACGTAATAATTCAAGCGGACGTACGGATATTGCACATACGGCCCATTCAATATCTCCGCGAAGTCTAGACCTTGGCCTTGAATTGGTGTTAACCTTGAATGTGGTCTGAATAAAAAATTCCTGTGGAGATACTCCTTCGAGGAATCAAATGTAAATATCCAGTTGGGGGCCGTATAAAAGCCTATATTTGTATAGGTGTGCACAGACACATTGCTTCGGCGAATTAGTAAATGAATTATTAAATGCGTATTTGTTGGCCTTTATGTACGGTAACTAAGATGAAGTTGATTCAGTACAATGATTGTGCGATTATGTCATTGATTGAGCAACAAATACATGTGTGAGGCAATAGCGATAAACCGCCATATTCTATTTTGTACAACATACAATAACAGATAAACCCAGAAAAAAAATATCCACACTGATAACTCTCTTTTAAGCGACGAATTCGTTCATGTAATCGCCACTAAATTCGCAGTAACGAACACGATTTTGCCGCATGTTCATTCCGCGGTATTGTTATCTATTCAACCGAAGTCACTCCGGCGTGGGCAAGTGAGAAGTAGCGAAAGAAAATGCTCTGTTAAGCATTGCGTTTTAAGCTAATGAGCCGTGCCACTTCCGAACACAACGTTCAAAAAGTTTTTAGTGTATCATAAAGTTCTTAGTTTTCTAAGTGCTCTAGCTAGCGTAGTTTTAACTGATTTTTTTCACTACGAGGGTAAAATTAAATACTTTAATAGTACGTTACATCACTATATTGTGTATGGCCTTGTTTTGAAGTCAGATTTCGAAGTCATATCGTAATAAAAAAAGATGATAAAACATATCATACGTTCAGTTTATTGCTTAAAATGTAACACGCAATTTTTATGGAAACGCGCGAACGTCGAAACGTATACACCGCTACAATGTTTTCACTAAGCAGCAAATACACCTTATAGTTTACGTTGGAAAAAGGATGCTTCTTCCATTCCCTGATGCAATGATTATGTCTCTTGTAACTGCCAAAGCGAATTGCTATCCGACGAATAACACCAGATACATCTTTTGCATATAAGATTTTAGTAATTTTCGCGCTCTGGGACTATCGGCAAGTTAATATTTGGGGTGTATACTGAATATAGGCCTACGATTATAACTGCCAAAGCGAATTATGGTTCGACGAATAACGCAGGAAATATAATTTTTGCATACGCTCCCTATACGCCTACGAATATAACTGCCAAAGCAGATTATAGCCCTGGCAATAACTCCAGAGATATATGCGATGAAATGCCTGCCTACGTCTCAATTTCGCGATGTTGGTCTTCTTTCACATGTTGGTCTTCCTTGCTGATGTCTTTGTTGGCTCTCCCTGTGGTTGTCGTTGACTCTAGTGCTTCCACGTTAGAATACGCAGTACCAGCGAAAAATTATTGGTCGATATCAATAGCTGGCTTATCCTTATCCTTCCTTTACCTTGATCAGTTGCCGAATGTTTACCAGTTTCTCTCGCAAGGTGTGAAACATGTACACAAACCTCTTTTTATTAAACTCGCAGTTTGCAGTAAAAATACTTCCATACAATATCATTTCAATACGATACACAGCTCGTCAAAACGTATAGGTCTACTGTTATCGGTTATATGTTCTGTATTCCTCTTCATTAATGCAGTCGATAATTCAATGGAAAGTAGGGCGTACCGGCTTAGCTAACAATCTCTACATTTATATTGTACGAATCAGGTTATGTTACACGAACGTATACGAGAGCTGTCTTTTTATCGGATGAAGTATATCAACAGGTGGTAACGATGGTATAAAAAGATTCTAGTAACCTAGAAAAGTGAGTTCGTTCGCGGACAAGTAATTGCAAGTACTTGTCTATTCTATTTTACAGTGTTGCGAAATGTTAATGTTTCAAAAGACAGACGTATGTAACGATGTATTGGATAATGATGATAATAATAATCGTGATAAGTTCACACCCTTTCACCTTTCGTATAGGAAAATCGATTGTTATGTGAATATCATTGATCACTGTAATAGATAGTTCATAAAGCTTACTGCAAGGCAAAATTTATGTTTTATTCGTAAACGCACTAACATATTCGGACAGTCCGCTTTGTTCTTTGCCAGTATCACTACAAAAGATTCATTGGTATTATCTCTATGCGCAAATAGTGACTCCATCATGTGATGTTCCCACGGCAGTCCGTAATCAAAACTCCGTCGCGGATAAATTTCATCGGTTTAAAAATGTTCTCGTAATTCTCTTGATCGGTCAACCGACAATGCACCTCAGCACAGATATATTCCAGTTTGCTACCCAGGGATTATCACGAATATGTTGGCCAAAACTCAGGTGATGGTGAAATATGAGTAATTTTGTTATTCTCGTTATAAGTAATGTGAGCCATGGAAATTGGATGTCTAGTATATTACATTTTCCAGTACTTACTTTTTGCATCAACCAGCGTATGCCAAAGAGTGGCAGTAAAGAGAGACTAATGAACATATTGAAAATAGGTGGTCCAAGATTCGAGCCCTGCGCTACGCCAGTAGTCCTAAAATAAGTACAGGAATAAAAGTTATAACAATAAACATAACTTCGTCTCATTTCTTAGTAGCTCTGAAATAGAACCAGAAGTAGAGCGGATAATCTAAAGTAAGCCAAACGCTCCTAAAAAATTAGTATATACAACATCTAGCCGACTCCCACGATCAAGTTCTTTTGCGGTAAGGCTGGTTACCGTGGACCACTACATCTCTCCCCTTTAATTTGTTATATTTTCTTTTTTCCAATCTGTGTTTTGAGGTGTTTAATCTGTGTTTTGAGGGTTTTAATTGCGATCGTAAAATGACTACACCGCCGGAGTTTACTAAATATATCTTCGATCCTTGGAATACGGTACCCAGAGAAACCAAAACTTTATTTCGTGTTCTACTTGAGATCTTATTTTGTTCATTTCGTTTACAAACACGTGCTAAATGACCTCTCTTTTTGCAAATATTATTATTAAGTACACGATTTAAGAAAACGCTTACCTTTTGTGTGTCCTTGTTTTCCGCATGTGCTGCATCTCTCTGGTGCAGATTTTTTGCCATATACACTACATCGCAACGTATAGAAATTTACTGTTCTTTGTCGAATACTCCATCGTCGAGTAATAATTAGCATGCAAATAACCATTTTAAGTGAACGCGATCCGGACTCTTTGGTTGTACATTAAAATATGTATCAGATTTGCATTTCGCTGCGTATGAGGAAATACGTATTTTTGCTATAGTCCCAGACGATATTGCAATCTTATAGGGAACAATTATAGCGTAACTCATTAACATTCGATTTTTATTTCACGCTTATACGGTCGCAAACGCTCATGAATGCATATAATTTGCCCTACATTTTATATGTTACCGTCTCATTGATTATTCTATAAACTTGACCTACCGCATTAATTCGAAGAGTAACTCAATCCTCGAATAACGTTTTATCAATATTTGTAATGAACCGACTGTGCACGTTTGGTTCGGTATCTATACACGAAAATAAACATAACATATGTTCGGTATTGCATATTTACTCAATGTTACCATAGCCAACGTAGCAGATATTTTACGTAAATTTGTATTTATCAACATTATTGTACGTTACATACATCAAATATACTTTGTGAATACGGAATGTAATCAATTCAATCTTGATATAATGGTATACCAGATTTAATTACGTGAAATTGCTTACATCACACAATTTACTCCGACCTATCCTGCGATGGAATTTTATCAAACCATGTATTGCTGACGAATGACAATACAATGGCCATAATTCACATACATACGACACTGACTAAGTAAATTCAAATAAAAGGGATATAATGTAAGTAAAATAAGTGTACTTTGTAAACAAGAAACCCCGCCAATTCGGACTATTGCAACTTCTCCAGAGCAAAATCAAATTAATGCTGTATTGGTGAAATGGCTTCTCAAGAAAAGAGTTAAGCACAAAAACCTGAACATAGGCACCACACAATCAAAGAAGAAAAAGAAGGCATCGTAACCCAGGCTGGAAATAGCCGTGGTGTAACAAATATACATTAGCAAATAGATTCAGGTTGACTTTATTATTATTTATTCTTCGCCTTGGAGGAATCGTTTACTTCTATTAGCACCATTGCAGGACAATGATACACAAAACAATAAGGAGAGAAGTTAGGAGAAGATAGGTCTCCAAACGAGTAACCCAAGTGTAATGCCACAAGAACGGAAATTCTTCCATGGCGAGTACGTTAGAAGTTAGTAGGGAATTGTCAAAGTTATGGTATTCAAAACTGGTATATCTTTTAAAATACCAGTTTTGAACAACAAGTTGAAACAACTTTGACAATTCAATCAGGAAAGACGCGGCAACAGGATTATCTCAGAAAAAACTTTAATTTACATCAGTTTTTCGATAAGTTAAGCGAACTAAAAGTAATAGTAAGACGGAAGATAAGAAATATGGCCCTTACCTCGAAACTTCAAGAGGATGTCCATAGAATGCAAAAGGTTAGATGTATATCCGTGATGCTATGAGCAACCTTATTCGTACATTCTCCTTTTGATTATAATACGCAATGAATTCAAGTTAAAGAAAGGCGAATCAATTTTAGCAACACATAAAGCTTCAGCTACATCAGAAATCTGATCTAACGTTAATAAATCAACATCAAATGAGAAGAGAAAATTGGAATGAAAAGGTGGTTGGGCGATCAATAGGAAGGAACAAGGAAAAATGTTATTTACAGTTAATGGAAATGATGCTAGAACAGTGCTAGAACAAGAGTATAGTTAGATTTATTCTGTAAATGTTGAGATTGCGCATTTATATGTACCTAAAAAAATTTTTTTTAAGCTAATAAAAAGAATTTCCAATTTGTAAATTTTATGTATTGTGCAATCAATGTAAACATAGTCTTTCACTTTACAAACTTTTCCACGTAATATATCTGCTCCTTAGTTGTTCTTTCCATGTCAGCTTGTATAACAAAAGCCTGCGGAATGGATCTATTTAAGAACACAATAAATCGACATAATAACCTGTAATCTATTTCAATTCTTACACCACCCACGCCATCTTTCGAAGAATGCCATCGTTAATAACATTATTTATCGGAATTAACGTGGTACCAAGGTACCAAAATTTATATACGACGAAGTTCTAAGATATCCCCCTGTCCACATTAGTTTTTGAACTAGGATTTTTAGAAAAACTTAAGATCGACCTTTATTTGTAGTGATCTGATTAATTTATTGTCTTCCACAGTTCAATTACGTTTACACACATACATCAACTTTCTTACACACATCTTCATCTATCAACATCTTAGATAGAGTGCTCTGTATATTGTAAATGTAGCAATAAAGGCTTTGCTAACCTGTCTCAACTATGCAAAATTAGCTAAGAAAAAAGCGTACCTGCTTCATGCGACCCTAAGTTGATCTAAAGAGCACTTGGGTTGATGGACAACGTATACCTAGCGATTACCGTATTGCCAATGTATTTGAACTTTGCATTAACAATAGAATAAACAAGGGTAGATGGGAAAAAATCTGCAGTGCGAACTGCTTTGATAGAAGATTATAACATAAAAATGTTACTAATTAATTGTTTGCAGAATTACCGAACATTAAAATTGTCCCAAAAATTTTGCATGAAACGTAAAAAGCGGTCAAAACAAATATGATAATCTACGCTTTCAGAAGTAGGGTTTAGCATTTCAGCAATTGTTAAGATTTCATTGTTCAGTAACGAACTCCTTGGATCAACCTGGCGTCACATGACACAATCTACCCCTTTTTCTAGCCAACTCACTGAAACTTTTCTATAACATAATATGTTGTCGTTGGATTCATCATTCAATTGCTTTACCGAAAGCAATTAAACGTAAGAATATACAAGCCTATCATTTAAGATAAGAAATTTTGGCAGCTTTTCCGGTGTTTGCACCATTTACCATTACATATAGCTACACACAATAGATTTTGTAAATATTATCCTAATTATAAACGATATAAATACATATACTAACGAAAAAAAGAATAATGAGAAACCGCGAAGAATGCAACGAAGCGAAAATATTCTACTTTGCTCTGGATGAAAAAACTTTGTATTCTTTGTCGACGGACTAGTTTTTCATTTAGAATAACCAACCACAGGCTACCTGTTTGAATATCATACCAATGGAGAAAGGACGATGACAGCACATCACGTACGTATTTCACTTCGCCTGTAAGTCAATTGTTAAAATCGTGGACTTTTATATTTCTCATCCGCGCCATGTTGGTTGTGAACACCGTCAGACAGCTTCTTTTTCTGATTTCAACCATATGCAACATGTGGATAGAAGGTTTTGATGTTATTAACTTAATTCTAAATTAAAATTTAATTAATGTCCAAGCAAATGATCGTAAAGTACGCATTGAAATAGATGCTAAGGTTACGCGGTTATTTTATTGGTTTATTTTCAAATTGTGGGCGTTGAGAAACCCCGTTCCTATTTCCTAATAAAAATGGAGATTTCTTATGTTCGTAACAAAAAGTTCCCTTTTTTTACACCAAAATGTATTTTAAAATAGCAATGTGCCTGACCACAAAAAGAGGGGCGTGAGTTAAAAGAACCTTTTAAAGATCTTAGGATTGGTCGATATTTAAGGTCTTTTTATTATTTTCTACTACAAATCTTAGGATTATCCTCATTGGGTAATATTTAAAAAGAAGGCGTGTTAGAAATGTATGTTTGTGATCCGTCGGTCTGTGATGGATTCCTTGTTTTGTAAGTAGGCGTGTTATAAGTATATGCCGAACCAAAACAACGTTCGACATGTAGATGGCGCATCAAGTCCAATGGCAACCGAGATTTTCGAATCCTATAAAATGGAGCTCGTTCAGTCTCTCTTGAGCTAGCGTATTGGTAGCATCGATCGGGTTTAATATAGCAATTCCAGAAAGATGACTACCGCGAATCATATGTGCGTTTATGTAAATTGCTTCAAAGATAATAAAAAAGATAAGAATATAAATTTTTTCAAATTTCCTGTGAATGATGGGAATAGAGCGAAAGAGTGGATGCGAAATTGCGGCATTATTATTATTGTAATGATGGACATCGATAAGTTAAGACACAAATTAATCAGCGAGAAACATTTTAAGCCAACAGACATTCTAATAAATAATAAACATAAATTATTAAGTAAAACCGCAGTTCCTGTGGGATACAGCGCAGCAAGTAAGTTATTCGCCACAATGTTAACCGTTTAACATTTTAACAATAACGACAAATTAACTTCCTCGTAATTATTGCGCAATAAAAGTAGCAGCATTTATTCCATCCATTCCAGTAGCCCCCAATAGCGCTTCCAAAAACATTGTAATAATGTTTTTGGAAAAGTCGCTACAACCCTGATTTTTAAATAAAATAAATATGATCAATGCATTATGTTAATGACTTTTATTTCAGGGACGTGCACTTATAATGGATTTTTAGAAAGTTATTAACAATAATCGGAAATTTGCCATACATTGTAAGTTAAGACAGCGAAATCCTGTCCAATTTTTTTTTGACAAAAAGGTATCACCACACACCAATGACGACTTACAATTTACAATGTCGAAATCTCCATCGAAGCGTTTGGTGATAACGATCACTTATGCCCTTTTAAACAAAAAGCCCGTTAACACTTCAAATCGATACTTAATTCTTCACACACTTCTTATTTTAACCGGTTTTTCCAAGGCTTTGAATTATGATTTGATAGTGATTTCAGGTTGTGACGGACCATTTTGGTGATTGTTTCTATTGCGTTTGTATTCCTCGATTTTATAGTATGGTCCAGATGTTGTTTTTATTATTTTCCGGAAGGCTTCCTCTGGGTCTATGAAACATATATGTGCTTTTCTATTTTCTTTTGATTTGTTTGAAATCCGAATTGTGTATCGTCGAGTGTCTTATTTTTCTTTCTTTTATGTTTCTTCTGCTTAAGCATCTTATTCATTCATTCGAAAATAAATAATTAAAAATGCAGCTGCTGGTATTAGTATGTATTAATGCTAACTCACCATACACAGTCGCTGATTCCGGCTTCCAATATTCGAATATTGCCGACTACTACAAGCAATCCTGCGAGCAGCGAACAATCGGTATACTTCCAAATATCAAATATATTCCAATATCTCGTAACGTCGCATTGTAATTAAATTCGTACAAACGTGAAATCTTCTCATCATCATTACCTCGTTACGTCCTTGCATATTGTCGTCGTATCTGCATAAAGCGGCAAACGACAAAATCTATCTAAACAGCTCCAAGTAATAATAATACGGATTTATTTTTCGTATCGAGTATTTTCGAAATCAATTTCTGCAAAGAAGAAGCGAGCAGTAGTGGTAGTGTCACTGTCAACGTACAGGTACTAAGAGGATCCTGCAACCCTCGACGATCGGTGTTAAATATCAAAGCTCCGCAGTTCAGGCGATCCTGTGTTATTGCAGTCCGTTACGAGATACGCTTATGTCGCGCACATTCTCGTTACAGAATTTATACACCCCTTAGTTGTTTGTATATATGTATATAGATATTTCCTCGCCTACTACATCACTTAAACTATGTACTGATGCTCGATATTACAACGACAGCAGTAATATTACTGAGTGGATGGCATCAACGTAATGATCCGTGTTAATTGTTCGTAATTCAAAGGGATATACATTCAATTACGGACGCCGATATGATGCTTTGGTATTTTGTGACGCTTTGGAGTTGGCTGCGGGGCTTAAAACATAATTGAAACGCTACAAAAAGGGATTAAATTAGGTGGAGAAGGTAATTTCGTTCGACTCAATTACTGCAAATCTGAAGAGTACGAAAGAAATTAAGCGATTCTTTCTGCTTTTCTTCGGGAAAATGCCAGAGCTTTTAAATTCGTTTTACCACAAAGCATGTTGCCTTTAAAGGGTTTTGATTATCACGTCAAAGATTCAGAAAGTTACAAGGAAGCTTTCCGCTCTTTTGTTAATAGAAAAGTTTAACTTTTATTATTAAGGTGCACTTTCATTTGCAGTAGAACCTCGGAATAGTTTACTTCAGTTAGTTCAATTCACTTTCGTTTTAAAGTGAGTAAATAAGGGGAAGTGCAATGATTGTTTAGTTTCTACTGAGGATAGAGTTTAATAGTCTGTTTTTATTTGTTTTAAATTGAAATTAACTAACAATTAAAGGTAACGGCAAGCGAAATAAGTACCACACAACCAACTATTTCTAATTATCAGACAAACGAGAAATGTATGCCTGCTTTTTTTAACACTTTAAAGACGTAGCGTAATATCAGATTCCAAGAAATTAATTACTTTCGGGTTATAAACGTTTTTATATTCGAAATTGAACTAGTTTTGAGAACCTCAAAAAATGTACAAAAATGTTCCATAAAAAAAATCATTAAACTTGTCTATCAGTTTTACAACAGTTTTCATAAAGAGGTATTTCATCCGCCAGCAGGGCCACAGAAAATCCGTGGAGAAAACGTATCGGCACTGAGCAAAAGTTGATGGCTTATAGTTTGCATCCGGTGGGGTTTAAGCTGAGCAATTTCAAGTCAATTGTATTGTTACAACCAAGGGCCCCGTAAATTTGGACTGCTCTGTATATATCAAAATAGGAGACCTTATGATACCACAACAAAAAGGCAAAATAATCCACTTTGACGCCCCTTTATAAAATATTCACGTATGGAAAGTTCAATATTTTCTGTCTGTGTAGCTCTGCACCTGTCTGGGTTACATCTCACACGAAACGTGCTTTTACACGTGCTTACGTGCATTTGTGTATGTATACGAGTTTCGCTTGTTACAGTAGAATAACCGAGAGAATTCTACTTGCAACGCTTATTTGATAAAAAATATTTTTGTATGCTACTCGTCAGAATATTTGAATCCAAATAGCACACAACGGCTCTCTCTTTATACAGTTACCTAAAGTGTTGGATAGAAATGTATATGCTTATTAAGAACAACCCACAATTAAACGCATTGAGGTGTCTTTCTATAGATTCAGGCTTATTTATTTCATTTAAAAAGAAATACATGATTTCAATGTGGCAAAAATTATTCTATTCAATATTAAGATGAAATGATGATATAAGTTAAAATTTTTGTTTCAGCAAAATGTAACTCCGATCAGTTCACTTGCCGTGACGAATCGTGCATAGCTGATTATCAGCGATGTGATGGTAGGAGCAATTGCCCGGATGGCGAAGACGAACTCAACTGCAGTGCTACAGGTAGGCTGACTGCATTTATTGTTGCCTGTGATTGTACATGTATGACTTCCTAAAGCTTTTTGTGTTGCTTATAAAAAGAAATGCTTCGATAATGCTCAAAACTACAAATTATTTGATAAAAAGTGTATTGCACCGTAAAATAGCTTACTTTTTACTTAAATAATTACCCATGCTTGTTAAGAATGGCATATCACGATGCTTCAGCATGTACTGCGCGAATACTAAAGACTACACTTGGGTTTTATTGATGTATGTGTGTGTGTATATTATATACATGCGATGCAGCGCCTTTTGTGGTCTAGATGCTTTTTTGTGACGTTCACGTCCCCGACTTATCGTAGATTAGTAATTATCTAGAAACTTTCTGGCAACTTTATGCCCGCATGTAAGCACCTCGCAAAATAAAGTTCGCCCGCCCAGACCAAGCAAAAGATGGATTATATATCTACATTAAATTAAGAAGTTGTTACACGCTGTCGCAAACTTTCACCTATACGAGCTACACGCGCGGTAAAAAATGGATCTCGATGAGCTGCTCCTAATTTGATATAAATGACATGGAGTGCGCCAGTATTTCTTGTAAGTAGTGGCTAAGTTTCTCGAACAAAGTTTAGGCAGCGGAGCGTCAATAAGACAACGTCCTATAAAACTGAGTAGTTCATCATCGCTTGCTTCTGTTAATTTTCTACGGCTGCGATTAAGTGTAAGATCCTTATAACGAGTTAAGTCATCGATTCTGGTTTATCGCACAAACAATTTCGCAATCAGATCGCTATTATTAATATAAAGAAATTAGGTTGATTGTTCGAACTTATAATGGTTTGTTGACAAAATTGTAAGCACTTCCTCTTCTGAACTATTGAGTTCTTGGACCGACAATATTTTATACGGCTCGGGATCATCAAGTTCGATGGATTGCGGGGATGCTTTTATTTAATTCGTTTGTAGCAATTAATAAATTTTACATGATCAAATTAGGACATAAGTTATTTAATGAAACGTGCCAGTAAATATTTAATTTTTAACTTCAGAATGCAGCAACGTGTTAGCCTGGTGCAAATTTTTTAATAATTCTTGCGTAATAAAATGAGAAGCCATCATCTCTTTCTCATTTAGACCCTCTAAATTCAGGATATCAGGATAGGATATTTTCTGATCCTATTGTTATAACACCTACCATATAGGCCCAGTTACTTATCTATAACATTACAAAAACATATGTAGATCACAAGGCGCTGCACTAACACATGAATGCCGTATTGTATGTGTGTCGTCTTTTATGCAAAGGATGAACTACTTACATGCATGTACTATTACTTCAGTAAGATGCAAAAGTGATGAGGAGTTCATGTGCGGGGACGGAAACTGTATCCCACTAGCAGCAAAATGCAATCGAGTGTACGATTGTCCAGATTATTCCGATGAGAAATATTGTCGTAAGTTAACCAATATATCAAAAGCATTACCTTCACGTAATCTTAAAGTGCTGTTCTTGACCACATTACTTGAAACATATCATGAATTTAACTACGTCATCAATTGCGTTAATAAATGCCGATATATACTGCCACAAGGTACTAGGAGAATTTTGATTAGAGGCACAGAATAAAATGTTTAGATCTACCAGATGGCTTAATGTTATATAAAAGTACACCCGCAGAGTCAAAAATTTTTTGGGAATTAAATATTTGAATGATAATAAACGTGGGTTACTTGTTCATTTGTTTCTTTAAACTGGGAACAAAAGAGACGGTGACATCTGAGTCCAATTAACGAACTGTGCGATATAAGTATAAAAATCCATCAACTTCACCAGTTCGAATGATTTTAGATTACAACTATTTATTGAAATTGCCCATTTTATTATTTATCTGCCTATGTCTGTTTATTACGCGAGGGTCTTGATTTTAAGCTCGTTCATGCATGTTTTTGCTGACATGTTTTATATAAGAGGTTGCTGGATTAACCGCCAAAACTACTTTGGCGAATTGCAAAGTTATAGAAAAAATCTTAACCCCTTCAACGATTAATCACAGTACTTATCGTTATTTGTTAACGATAAACTACAATATGGTGGTGTATGTTTAGTTAGTAATATGATTCAAGTAACGTGGACAATACGCACTCTCAGTAAAATTGCATATACTTATATTATCAGCTATATAATAGCTACTTCATTGTATTGTATGTACTGCGTATTGATCTGTTCTTCATTTAAGTGTTTCTCTCCGATTCTTCTAATATCTGTATGCATACATCTTGCCTACTTCGATTGTGTATTTGTCGACACGTTATCGGCCTCAACCATTCATTTCACACGACATTTATGCTTTTGTGCTCTATTTTTTTTCACGCTCATCTTTTTTCGTTACTCTCCAATACTCAAATTTTCATTTCAATTTGTTATTTCTGTTTTCTCCCATTATCTATTGCCTCTATTTCTTCCTACCAAACAAACGAAAAAGATATGTGGAAATATCTGTTTGAGATTCATTTTCAGCTTGCAGAGAAGATGATTTTCACTGTAAGAATGGATTTTGCATACCAAAATCACAGCGTTGCGACCGGACAAGAAACTGTCAGGATGGATCGGACGAATTAAATTGCACTCGTACGCATAAGTTCTATCGTATACCTAATTGTTGTGCTGTTGGGTATAGGTTTGATGTCCAAATTAATGTGTTTTTATTGCTTATGTGTGTAGTGGTGTTGGTGGTGATGGTCCATACTTTTAAAATTATTCAGTTATATAGACGAATCGTTATGTACCACAATTAAATGTCAATTTGGGATTCTTGGGAATCGCAGAGAATTGAAACGTAAACTTAGACCTCAAGCGCAACCGGAAAATCAAATACGTTAACAAGGTTGCATAACCCAAATCCGATTGAATATAGTTCTTGCATTTAATAGTTTCTAAATATTCACTATAAATTCACAAGATTAAGCACTCTGAACCGGAAACGTTATGTTTTGGTTATGCTACCTTGAATGAGAAACGTTAACACCAATAATTTTCTGACAGTTCCAAAAATCCGTTGATCACTAGAATAGGCGGACTCGAATTGCGCATTGAATACCTAGCACCCATTTCACGCGTCAAGGAAACGATTAAGAAAAAGGCTTAAACATACTCATGCAATTTCACCAGTGCGGAATTTCTGTTAAGTACTTCAGATAATAAAACGAGCTCTCGTTAAAAGATTAGGAGATTACGCAATTCGAGCATGTCCAAAAGAATCACTCGTGTTTTAAATTCAGAAAACACCACTGGGCTATCTAGAACACGTATTACTTAGAACACCAACTTTCACACCTAACGAACCAATCAGGATGTGAAAAATGTATCCTCCTTTACATCGCCATAGTTGCTTTCACTGAAACTCAGTAACTACAATTCTTCATTTTTACTTTCAATTTAATGTTTTTTCATTTTTATTTCGTAAGTGCCCTTTATCACACTACACAGCCCAAAATAGTCAGTTCCCTTTGATGCAATTAATTAAATTAATTAGTGAGTTAAAGATACAGTTATTGACGTAATAAATAATAAATAATGACTACCATAAATATATCAGGTTGCGAGAATAGATATCGAAATGAAAACTGCACTGTTTGTTTATAAACTATGAATATTGCATGGACAATTAACTTCACAACGTTCGCGCTTCAGCAGTAAAGATCAATAGAAGCTACGACTTTTCCAATTTAAATAGTAAAACAATATAAAACGTTTACGAATTAAAATATAACCAAATCTACTATTTAGTTTGTAAATAATATTTAGTACCCTAGCCCTCTCTACAATTTTTGTCAAATCCCATTCTGTAACTTCAGTTCGGTAGCCCTTTGGCAGGATTTGCACAGGTACATAACGATTCGAAGACATTCATTAATTTGTCGTTCAATTGTACATTAGTACCGCGAGTTATTATTACAACAAACCGCTACATATTAGTTGCATAATAGCCTTACTAAAACGTGTGAACATTAAAAAGTACGTCCTCGCTATAACTTTGAAACGTTTACCAACTCAAAAAATACTAAAACACCATGTTTGTCTTCGAAAATTGTTACATATATCCTACACCAACGTGGATAGCTGTCTATTAGGAACTAGTTTGATACCTCTTCCATGGCACATCTATTAAAATTTCTATTTCTACTTCTTTAGATGATTTAAAAATTATTCAGCGCCTTCAGTACTTTCTAAAATCTATCCGGTATATTTTTTCATTAATACAATAGAACACCGATTATGAAGTGTTTATCAATCAAAGTAATTCACGTAGATAGTTCACTTCGATATTTCTTTAAAAATGACGCGTCTTTCGAAACTAAAGCTGAAAAACGTAACATCTAAGTACAAAAAGATTTGAACGTGCAGGGAGACACCGTCTGTTTCAGTGTCAATTTTCAGAGATCCTGTGTTATTTACTGATGTAACAGAAACGATAATACCGACTGGGTTTTTGAGTCGGTCAGATAAACCAAGCTTACATAATCGGTGTTCTATTGTACATTCCTTCTAATTTTCTCCCTCTTTAGCTAGTCAAAAATCAACAATTTTCGAAGACTAAAAGACATAAGCGCGTCAATAGTGAGTAGCATCGCGCTTCAACCCATCCACATCACACAGCAAAACAGAGCTTTCCCAAAAACAAGTTGATTAACCGTTGGTAAATATCTGTAGTGAATGGCCCGTGTAATTATTACGAATCGCAGTGCCAGGACGGTACGTGCGTTGATAAAGTTAAAGTATGCAACCAGCAAAGGGATTGCCCCGACGGCTCGGACGAATTTAACTGTCCGATATGTCTCAGCGATCAGTTTCAATGCAACGGCGGTGGATGGGTACAATTAAACAAGAAATGTGACGGCATCGCCGATTGTCCAAATTCAGAGGACGAAAAATATTATGGTTAGTTCCGAATTGAATTAATATTCATCTATTTCCTTTGAATAAAAACAGTACTTCCGCAGTTTTGATCAAATTTGAGGTATAAAAGGAAAATTTCTCTTTTCATTAAAATTCGGCGTGATGTAAGAAGAAATTAAATTGGAAGAATCCGATAGGGACCATTTACTTTGTGCAAACTGTTGCAAAAGAAAAAAAACAGTTTTTAATTAAATTTAACCTGAGCGCTTGAGTATTTGTTGCTTCATTCGTCTGCCCCCGAACTCATTCCAAACTTCCAATATTGTCGAAGTCATAATTTGCTAAAAATTGACGTGAAAAGATTTGGAATTTTAAACATATTTTTAGAACGTCGAATATGAAAATACGCATGCTCTCTAATACAGTGAATCTATTAAGTGCGCACTTAAGAGTCAATGATTTTTGAAATTTACACTAACTAAATTCAGTAGCAGTACACGCAGAAAAGGAATGCTTAAATGCAAGAAAATATTCTTTTTTAAGTGTAGTATTTTATTGGAAGATTCACGCAAGACTACTATTAGTATATAATTTTGCTTCTTTAAATAAAATGAATGATTTACTTAATTGAAGTCGCCAATTTAATTTGGGATTAAATAAGTTCTTCTTTCAACATTCTTGCTTCTTTGCCTAATACATGTATCAATATTAGGTGAAAGCGATCTAATGTGTAAAAACGGATTTTCGAGTTACTTGCTTCCGGTAATTCTTTTTCTGTGTGTACCCATGCAGCCAAAGCAATGTAATATAAAGTTATTGAGTGATACGTACCTACACTCTTTGAAATTGGAACAGCTCGCGTTGTATTAATCAAGAAAATGCTATTCCTCGCATTTACCTAAATATCCGAAATATAGCAATTTATATTCAAATCAATACGTTGCTTTCAATAAGTGACCTAATTAAAATTAGCATTTACACCAATACCGAAAATAAATTAGTCAATTTGGAAAGATAAATTTATTATGCTGTAGGCCGTCTCAAAGAATTTGCATTTATTTATACGCGAAAGAAAATTCCCTTAGCATGCAAGAGGCGTTAAATTTTATACATTTTCCCGAAAATACTTAGCTCTTGCAAACATTTAACTCGTTTGAGTATTGATCAGAAAGAAAGCTTATTCATCAAGCAATTATTGTGGATAAAACAAAAGGTGAATAGATTTGCGGCGATACAAACTGGGAAAGGAACGTCTAATACAATTTGCATTATTTTTATGGTGTAAAGATAATTTGGATATAAGCTATGGTGACGGCCTAATTTTCCTTTTGCATGATGGTACTACGAAATACTTTATTAATAGAGGTGGAGTTTTATTTAATACGCGATTGAACATTTAAAACATCCTGTCGTTGTTGGAATTTCTCCCTGTAAAGTGTGAATTTGCTAACAATAAACTGTAGAAAGTAAAGGAAAATTATTCCAATAACGAACACACACAAATAAATATAGATCTTCAATCAAGAGTTTTTTTTATAGAAGAGTTTCTGATTTCTTGATCGAGGGTCGCACACATTTTAGCACAATTATATAATTTATGTTTTTATTCATGTTATTCAGCGAAATGTACAGATGACGAGTTTACTTGCAAGGATGGCCAATGTGTTAGCCAGTCTAGCAGATGTAACGATGTAGATGATTGCGCTGATGGTAGTGACGAGGACGAATGTGACGATGGTAAGAGATTATTCTTCAATTGCCATTTCCAAACATCTTTCACGGTCACTTCTTTAACTTCACTCTCTTGGGGTGTTAGCCACTTTTCCGAATACGTTACGTATTCACCATCGCAACTTTTGTCTAACAATATCACTCGCTTTCTTTTAAATATTCTTGATTAGGAACTATCTAGGTGTGTGGCAGTTGAGTTACGGTAGTGGTATTCTTCTTTACTCGACTTAAACTTACGTATATGTTCATTTTATAACCATTTTTGTGGGCGGCATTGGTGAATAACAAACACCTTTCTGATATTGCACATGTTTCTAACCAAACAGCACTTATTTACATTAGATCTTATTCTTACTTCTTTGTTTTTGTATTACTCCGGGTATTTTCACTTGTACTTTAGCTAAATTATACAGATTATCCGAAATAGCATTCTGTGCATACGTAGTCTGATATTCGCAATACTAGCTTTAATAACACGCAAAATACGCAAAAAAATATTTATACGGGGTGTTATAGAAAGATGTTCGGATATTTTCGTGAAGAAATACACCTTCTAATAATATTGGCAAAGTGCTCCGCAGAAAGTTCAGATAAATTTCATCAGTTAAGCGATTAGGAAGAAATAGTAGCCCTATCAACCGATCACTTAGTATACCAGGCCAAACATTTATAGAAAACCTACACCGGCTCTTTGATCCCACAACAACATGAGGATTTTCGTCCGCCTAAGCATGAGGTGGTATGAAAATTAATAATGCCGTCTTTAGCAAAGCTAGCTTCATCGATGAATAAAACACGAGCAGGAAAAGTGGATTTTCTGCAATATCATTTCGTAAAACGCACTTGGTGAAACATAGTTAAAAGCGGTAAGTTGAAAGTGATAGGTGATAAGTGAAAGCGTTGATATTTACTGCTTTTAGCGTCGGTACCTGGGTCTTAAATCATTCTTTTTTTACTGCAGAAGTATAAACAGATCGAGATGTTAGAATTTGCATTAAAGGAAACCATTTTCAACGAACGTTTATGGAATTTTTTAAAAAAGTTTAACACTAGGCAAATTACGATTGGGGTAAGCTTCTGTATAATGCCAACGTGCCTCATAAACGTTACCGTTCGGAGAGAAAAAGTTGGTTGAAACAACCAAAAATTATTTGTTTCAACCAGCTTTGATGGGATCAATTTTAAATGAATTCAACTAACCTACGTTACAATGTCCGTAAGAAGCAAAAAAAATGCGTGCGTGGAATCAAAAATGAACACGTATGCACAAAGAAACGATTATTCTTGGATTTGGGATGTAAATGCATACATCGCTTGTGCAAAACTGAATGATTGTTGGACGCACTCACTAAAGTGTTGAATGAACGTATTTTTAGTTGAGTGAACACAAATGTGCTTCACTTCGTGTTTGTACAAAAGGGCAAAATATCCTAACGCCTTTTTTTTAACACCTCGGTTATGTTTGATTTATAAAGTAAACTTTTTTGGCATTTTAATATTGTATAAACATCGTTATTATTTCAAATATTTGTAGATGTGTGGATTTTGTTCCAATGTTGTGTAATATTGGGATGTACTCGGATGATCTGTAAAATTTATTATAGATGTATATAACAATAAAGTAATATGTATACTTAGTTATATTTATAAAATGTCTGTCTTTGAAACTATGTATTATATATTATATTATGTTGATTAGAAATGTGAAAGGATCATTGCGTGCATGCACTGCATTTATTAGCATGTAGCAGGTGAATGGAACGAGGGTTATTAACTTTACAGGGATAATATGTATGTTGATAAGTAGGCAATGTGATGATAGATCTAAATGAATCGAAACAATTGGAGTGGAGGATCTACATTAGTATATTTTCTCGAAAGCTCTATACTTGCTTGTAGATCATTTGTTGTTAATAGTAATCGGTTATGACGTTTTTACAGATGCATAATTTGCAAGGAACTCGTTCTATTTGCAAAAACCATGTTACCCACAGAGACACACTCCTTCAAGCATTTGCAGAATTACGTTACCGATGAGCGGCGAAATGTTAAAGCGGAGGTTTTTAAAACAATACAAAAACCAAATTATCGAAGCTTTCTGTGTTCGTAGATCAGTTTAGTTTCGGAGCTGAAGTCATTTTTTAGACGTCTCATTATTACGTTTCACCATTCGAAGTGAAAAAAAAAAACAAATGTATCTCAAAATTTTCAGGTCTTATGAAAATCTTTATACTTGTTACAAATCCGAAACATTAACCGTAAGTTGTTAACATTAATTGTTTTAAAAATTCTTGAAAACATTAATTTTCACTGTTTTTGTTGCAAATAGCAAAATACAATATTGCTTTTAAATCTGACTGTTATTTAAAAACAAGTGTTTGGGAATCTATAAAAATTACTGCCACTCTTGTACTTAATAAATCTACATGTAAGCTTCATATAAAACAGTGTTTTTCTCTTTTAGCGAAGCAACAAACATAATTCAAATTTATTGACAATCATTAACCATCTTAGTTTATAGATTTCATAATCTAACTAAAAAATTGATGTCATTAATGTAAGTTATACGTTATAAAATAAACGCGTCATTTTTAATCTATAACTTCCATTACATTGCATTACACGAATACTGGAAGGTGCTTAAACTAACAGACATGCATGCTACCTACGAGGCACTTAACGCACGTACATACATACAATTTAAGGGTACACCTCTTTCGTTTGAACTAACCTTTAACAATAGACATACTTCTGACATACAAGCATGACAACAAATAAAACGAAACAAGGTGTCCTTATGAGGTTTCGTTGTTTCTATCACACATTACTAACATATAATTACGACATGGTACATTAGAGTATCGCACACTTACATATATTAATATTCAGTTCATACCGCTCATTTCTAATAGTTGAAAGCATTAATAGGTGAACACTACGAACCATGTGGAGAAAATCAATTTCAGTGTAAGGCAGGCTTTTGTATTATGGACTACAAAAGATGCAACAACATAAAAGACTGTCCTAGCGGTAACGATGAGGAAAATTGTCCATTACCTCCGACACCACCCGGTATGTTATGATCATTTATTTAACAATTTTAACAGTCAGTCGGCGATCATCCATCACTGGAGGGCGTCAACTAACCGATCGGAAAAAATAAGCGTAAAACGCCGTAACTTTTGTTTTATATTGACACCACTTCTGATTGCGAAACGCATAGGGAAAATGAGAAAAGCAAATATATGAGATAGCTGAGAATCATACACTTGCATATTATATGCATGAGATAAACAGAAAGTTATTTTAAATGCCTTTAAACGACGCGCTAGTGGTAGTATATATGTAAATGAACCATTGGGCCAAACTTCAAAGAGGCGTGTTTATGTAAACAAACCTTCGCACATACTTCATTAAAAGAATATGTTAATAGAGGAAGATTGTTTAAATTTTGGGTTAATCTAATTTGAAGAGGTCAATTGTTTCCTACAAAAAAAAATAGTGTAGCTCTAGATTGATACATCGATAGATGGATAGTTCAGTTAGAGACAAGGTTTAAAATTATATTAAGTACACCGGACCAAACTAAATTTTTTTATTCTTTTGGTCAAAGTTACGATAGCAATTGAGAAATGAATGGCTTGAAATAAAAATAAATTACTCCTTTGCAAATCCTCGTGAAATGGATGATGTTGTGATACAGAAAATCTCATTTCTCCGTCTTTACGCTAAATTCTCCCGAGACACTAATGTACAAAAATGTTATTTTCTCATAATTTTCCCCACTACAATCGATATGTGCCTTCCATTTTTTCAAAGCATTTTTCCATACTTTTGTAGAAATGTTCGTTTTCTTTATTTTAATAGCATCTGCAGCTGAAGTAACAAGTAACGTGCGTAACCTACGACAAGAAATAATAAATCTTTAGACACTTGTCTAGAGAACTGTTATATCTAAAAACTAAGATGCAAATTGCTGATTTCCTTTTGTTCACAGGGGCCATATCTGTACGTAAGTCTTAAGTAGAAAAGATCAGAAAATAAGAATCTGCTGGGACGATAAAAAATGCCTTAAATATGCTAACGTTAGCGGTATGATCTACAGATTTGGCTTCTCTTAAGCTTACATTTAGTATTATTACTGGTAAGCTCGAAACCTATTTAAATATCTATGCGTTCAACTTTTGGACAGCAGCCGTACGTCATTTATTTGTTTAATATTTTATAGTCTCTTGGAAACCTCGCCTATTGTTTCCCGTGAATAGTATTCACTTCGGGCGCTGAGATTTTCTGCTCCACGCTTGTATTGTGTCCCTTGAGAAATGTTTAAATCACTATCGCCATTGTTTATATTACACAATATGTAGGTATAATAGTAGAATGTTACATTTCGAGTTAGCTAGCCTTCGTGGAATATGTAGAATAAAAAAAAACAACAGATGGACTTGCAAATGTAAACATTGTTGATATGTACAAAATATATAGTCCGAGATGGAAACTTGCTTTGCAATAACCTTATGTATAATGCTTAATAAGTCCAACATAAGAATTGGGGAAGCTGTATTGCTGTATCATGCTCACAGTACTTTCGAAATAGAAATGATGCTCTTACACGCAATACAACAATATAGAAAAAAATTTACAAATATTTCTATAAGGTACCTTGTACATCATGGAAGATATCACAAACATTATCATTAAAAATCATTCATCGTGACATGAAATTCACGAAAGGGAATGTTGAATTGTTGGTAACACACACAATTATTTTCTTAACGATTTTTATTAACAACAAATGAAACAAGATTCTAAGCTTTCGATTTCATTCATTTATTTTAAGGCAAAAATTGAATATTATGAATTTAATAATTCGTGTTGTTTTAGCTTTGCTCTTGCAATGTTGAGCTTCTCCAAATAAATTGGAAGTTGACTAATTTTTATGTGCTCGAAAATAATTCAAACAAAACATCACTACTTAGCGATATACAAATACATTTGTGGGATACGATGCTTGATATGACAAATGAAATGTTAACAATAGATAATAGAGAATTAGCGATTACTAACAACAGTCGCTCTTAATGTTACCACTATCTTTTATATTAACCTCCAACTGGAATTTTCGCCTACGTCGACTAATAACACTGAGATTGGTTAATTTAGTTGAACATTTAACTATTTTTTTTTTAATTAAGAAATGCATTATTTTGTAAATGATTTGTTTACATTGAATATTAAATGTTGAGGAAATACTCAGTGTCTCACCGAAAACTACAACTGTCGATATCTGAAAATGGATGAATTAGAAAAATCTGAAGATTACAAGGGTCAAGTTACTCATAATCTCTTAACATGTAGGACTTGGAATGTCGTCCACGAAAAATTTATATTTAACTAATTTGAAGAATTACAAAAAGGTATTTTTTAAACGCTCATTGAGAAATGTAGAGAGAGTTTATTAAATCAGGAATATTTAACATTTTCTAGAAATTTATAAACGTAGATCATTTTACTACTATAACTAGCTATCTTCACCAGCTCAAAATATTTAAGTAAATTAGAAGAAAAAGAATTAAAAACATGGGGCGTTTGGAAGAAATTTTTTGTGAAATATTGAGCTTTGCATACAATACACCCAAAGAAAATAATAAAAAGCTAAGGTAATAAATAACCTCTATCACCAGTTTAATTAGCTCCACTAATTATGTAATCTTTTTGTATCTGCTTCTTAAATGTTGTTTTACATTTAAAAAGCTTTATCACATATCGATGGTTACAGCTCCAGGTGGGACACTTCAATGAAACAGCCGAAATCTGAAAAACATTTAGTATTCACTGTGTTGGGCCGTAAAAGCCTTCCTTCTTGAATTCATCTAGTTCCTTTTGTTAATCTAATGAGTTTGTTGCGTGTTGCAATGTAGAAGAGGAATGCGAATTTAGGTGCGCCGACGGCGGCTGCGGTTATAAATGTGACAACCACACCGATTGCGCTGACGGATCGGATGAAGAAGGATGCGGCACGTGCGACATCGGCCAATTTAATTGTACAAGCGGCGACTGCATCGACGAACAATACCGGTGCGACGGTAACATAGACTGTCGATTCGATAGCAGCGATGAAGAAGGCTGTGGTAGGTGGAACGAAGACTTTGACGCTCATTCTTCTAACGTACTTATACTACCCTCCATCTCCCGCCTTCATACATCTTTCTTTTGATAAACGAATAGAATTAAGATTGCATCGATCTAATAGAATACTAGAATTTGTAAGTGCTAGCTTCCGATATGAATGCATGTCTTAGAATCAATACGGAATTAATACGTATCACGGTTAACGGATTTATTTACTTGAGTTGGTAATACTGAGAAGAGAAATGGGGCGTTCATTTTCGAAATAGATAGTGACGAAGTTTTGTTAAGATAGAAAGGGAAATTAATCTTGTTACGCTGTTTCTGTCATGTCTCGAATAATTTCTTTGGAAGCATGGTAGACTCACTGTTATTTCCATAGTTTTCTGTAATATATATTCCAACAATGACCTATGTTCTGAAATTATGTACTAGGAAGTCTAGCAACGCAGAATCTTCGGTTACGTTTAGACGCTGCTTTTTTTTGATGCAGGTTAAATAGATTGCTGCACGAGAACTTCAAGATGCGTATACACCTTATATTGCAGTTGCATTTAACAAATTTTCAGAAGAGATTAGCCTTTGAAAAATTTGTATTACTACATGCAACTCGAGACCTGAATAGAAACAAATAAAATTTTCACACTAACAATTTCATATTTAATTTCTTGAATCATCTTAACTGTCTTTCTCGTTTCTTCTCATAAATGTCTATTCTTCTTCTTATTAACACTATAATACTTACTTTCAAATATACATTTACAATTTTATTTGGAAGATATTAATGTTATTTACTTTGATGTACTGAATGTGTTTTGTGCACGAGTATATTTTCTAGATCATTGTTAATGCCACTAAAAATACAAGTAGAGCATTGAGAATGAAACATAAACACCGTAGAAAAAGATATGTCGTTGTCGTTAAATGTTGTCGGTGATGTGTAGGTAGAATTGTCAGTTTTCGAATGGAGACTGCTCCAGGACACCTGTTAACTTATTACGAAGACCAAGCCGATACTATTGAGAATAGGCCATACAAAGCAAAACGTGCGGTTCTTTAGGGCATTTCTGTATTTGTCAGTTGAGATTGTTATTTTTGGCGTTAGTTGTTAACATCAGAGAGACTAGGACGAAAAGAACAACAGAGTTACGTATCATCAACTCCCATGCTTAAGTTTGGTCGGCGATCTTTAAGAAATACAAGGAGATAATCTGATATCAAAATAGAATTCTAAAATATATGTTTTTATTCTCAATAGTATCAGTTGAACTCTCGTACTAACCTTGTTATTTTAAAGCTACGCGGTATATTAAATGATTTGTAGTAAAGGGTGCTTTACTAAAAATATTACCAGACACAAAAGGTAAGAGCACTCTTTGCACAATTTTTTTCTCGTTCATTATGCTACATTATCATTGAGTAAAAGCAATCAATTTTGTTACCATTTTCATTCAAAAAAAGCTGCCCAACTTCTCACCTTTGCAGCTTCAAAACCGACAAAGTTCTGTGTGTTTGGACACGATGTATGCGTATGAACAGAGTTCACTGCATAAAACTAAAACGATCGTATGTTTCCTTTCCTGTAGTTCTCAATTGCCCGCATGATCACTTCAAGTGCGACAACGTATGTATAATTTCGAAACGTCGTTGCGATGGACACGTGGATTGTGTTGACGGTTCAGATGAACGGAATTGTAGTTTATTAGATAGTGAGTTAAAAGTTGATGGAAACGATTTAACATGATTAATATTACCGGTGTGCGTAATGAGGCATAAGGCATCTTCTACCTTTCTTGCGTAGTTTACCTCTGTATATTTTGATTCCAAGTTTTCCATGTACTATAAGCCGTAAAGCATAATCTTCCGTCTTTTCGTATTAAAATTGATAGTCAAAGAAAATCATAGTGTAGAAATATTTTCATGTTTGTTGCTCGTACCCCAGTGTAGGAATTTTTAAATTTTGCGGACAATTTAAGTTGATTGTTCGGACATGAAGAACATATTCGCTAATTCGTTGGCGTACTACATGTGATCTTTGCTACCGAAACTACCAAGTCAAGTTGCCCTAAATTTTAAAAAATTTCTGCTTTGGTACCTTTCCAGCTTCTTTAGGATGTGCTGGTGCGTGTAATATTCTTACCCATAATTTAATAAGAAAAAACTGAAAGTGTTCCAAAACCTAATAGTTGAAAACACATTTAAAATAGAAAAAAGAATGTCTATACACACTTACACATGTATACACACAGTATACATTTTACCAGAAAATCCTAAAGAAACACTGGAATACTCTCGATGATCTAAGCGACAACTTAAGGATATTTCTGTAAATATAATTTTAATTACATATAAAACTTCCATTCCAACAAATCGCGACATTTCAGGAAGAATATGTTATCTAACCATACTTTTTGAAATTCCCTAAATAATTTCCCTAAACGTTGTCCAATATTATTATTATCTCAAGTAATAAATATGAGCAACAAATTTTATCTTTACATCTCTGGGGACTCGGAGTATTGTCCTTTTAAGAATGGAGATTTTTCAAAACGGTTTTGTTCTTGCTATGAAGTCTCGTTGTGGGTGTAGTATAGAACTACATGTATTGAAACTTACAGGGTGTTTCGTGTATTTGTAGCTACTCAAAGACGTACTTTTTAATGGGGCCATTCGCGCCCATATTATATTTGCAACCACATTACAGCCGCGTGAGTAATTGTTTGGTTAAAATAAATTAAAATTAAATTCCATAAAAAAAAAAATTCTTTTTCTACAAAAACATACCGACTTAACACAATACAGCGCGCATCTTTTATGCCTAATCTAGGTACCAAAAATCACACATGCGCACCCAAGATGAAATAACGATTGCCATAGATGTCGATTTCTTAAAAGAAACGCTAATAACTCTGACATTTTGCCTCAGGATTTTACCGGGATTTTAGAAAGTACAACAATAAGGAGCTACGAAGCTATGAGACGACCTGTAGATTTTAATATAACTTTAAGACATACCTACAATGAAGCTTCATAACTATTTTGAGAAATTTTACAAAGATAAAATTTTGCGAGCTCAAGGAGATGACTCGCCCTGTATAGGGTGACAAACGAGCAACACCTAGAGCTTATAATCTGTTCAATAGTTCTCGAATAAAAGTGGCCTGTGTTACTATTGTTTCCAAATGATATTGAACAAGCTATGGGCATCATGGGCAAATGGTAAAATCTGGTTTAAACTACTCGTAACGGTCCTGTAGTAATAAAATTTGGTGGATGGTTTTTTTACTTAGTACTATACGTAACCAGTATGTAGATGTTATTGATAGAAATCACTACTGACCATCACCCTCTCAACACTGTAGTTTTGTTTTGTGCATGACTGCTTCGAAATCAATTCCGTTTTAATTCAACCCTGCATTGTGCAAATTTTTGGTCTTATTACAACTTGCATTGCAAGTGGTAGGCAAGTTATGAGATTGAGGATTTGCGCGTGTGAAATTAGCGGAAATCTTAACATAAATGTATATTAGATAGTTATGTATATTCATAATTTATTTCATTTTTTCTTTCATTTTGTATTAAGTTTGTCAGCCTACTCAATTTTCGTGCGAAAACGGTCTATGCATTGACAAAGCATTCGTGTGCGACGGCTATCCAGATTGCGCTAACAGACGCGACGAACAGGATTGCAGTAAGTATCACAAAACAAAGTCGCAACTAGCATATAATTACGTTATATAGTCGTGTACGCATTACGTGTACCTTAATTCAATAACCAACATTCTCTTCCGGTAATTATAGATTGCAGTGAGACCACTCACTTTAACTGCGGCAACCATTACTGTATTCCATTATCACTAAAATGCAATGGTATCGCTGACTGCCCCGATGAGCGAGATGAATCCAAGGAACTATGCAAAGTGACTTGCAGTCCTTCCGAGCATGCTTGTAACAACCGGTGCCTGCCATCCAGTGTTATTTGCGACAACACGCCGGACTGTCTAGATGGCAGCGATGAAGCAAACTGTGGTAAGTATTGAAGCTTCTTAGAAGTTTACGAAATGTAATGTTGTAAGTTCCTTGTGCCTAATGGCTTATAATATGCGTGCAAATAAATTAATAAATTAAATTTTAATCATGTAAATCTCTTTTTAAACTCTGACGTGTCACTTTGAGACCACACTAGCTTTTCCTCTACAACTTCAGCTCTTTTTTCTCAAATCTATACAAATTAATTTTACGCCCTCGTATCGGCACCTCCACCATTTTGATGTATTTCTAAAAAAAAATCGGATGGTCTCGATTGAACAAATAACTGTGGTATTAATCGAGCTTTAAATATCTTTGCAAAATTTTAGAAAACGTCTTTTGACTTAATACAAATAAAAGGTACGAATTAACCACGATTACGAAAAAATTACGTTTTAACCTACGTATAAAAACATAAAGTTTTGCTTTTATTGCTTTACCAAAACATGATTCTCTTCCTTCAAAATGACGGTACATCATAATTTACTAATAACTAAATACAATAAAGCGATGAGCCAATGTATAAATATGTGGTCGTAATTTTGTTGGTACGACAATAACAAGCGTGTTCGGGCCCTTTTGGTCAGGGACTTGCTCCGATCCCGAATGGTTCCGATGTAACGACGGCAACTGCATCGCTTCATCACTACGATGCGACAATTACTACGACTGCAAGGATTTTTCAGATGAACAGAAGTGTTTTGGTTAGAAATACAAATTACAGACTTTATATAGATGTTTTTATGTTGCCGTAATATAGATTAAATTAGTACATTGATATACCAGTAGAACACGTTATTTTTTAATGAATTGCTTATAAACTTTCATAAAAGTATTATGTAGTATTTATTATTATTACCCATTTATTCTTTTTTTTTTTTAATAGTCTCATGTAACCTTTCCTTTTTACGATCTTAGATATTTACTTCATAGGTTTTCAACTAGTTTAATTTTTGGTGTTTTGGAAGGAATGAGGAAAATGTAATAGTAGGATTTATTGTACCTAAATTTCTGTAAATAGCTACAAATTAGTATTATGCTAGGATGTTGTTAGACTTTTTACGTTTCAACATTTCGAAATGTTTACAAAAATTACGTGTATACACATATGTCGAAGATTACAATCTTTGCATGGTATATTTTAATCTGCACGATTGTTCTAATTTTAATTAGAAAAATATTTCGTTTATCTCGGTTTATTTGATCCAAGTGGTATTCGTTTTATTTTGTTTCACACCTAATCCGTTCCGTTCACAAACAATTATTTCGATAGTGAAATCAATAGTAATAGAACGATAGAAGCCAGAAGCTTTATAATTGAAGCCCAAAGTAGTAGGCCAGGTCGCAGTTTGGTATTTGCTATGCTTAGAAATTATACCTTCTTAATAAAAAAAGAAACCTACAACTCAAGATTCGAAATAGGTGGGATCCGTTCACCTATTACAAGCATCTACACGAAGATACAAAAGTACAATAGCTTAAAAAATACAAATATTGTTTGTGACAAATTGTATATTACACATACTCATCTATTTTTCTTATTTTATCAATATACGAGGCGTGTTTTTAAATTTCCAAAAATAAGCACGGAGTTAACTAATAGTTATTTAGTCACCATAACAAGTAAGTTCCGAAGAAAAGCCACGCTATTGCGGTTCACAATCACCTTTAAAAGATCCAAATTTCACATTGCAGTACTTTTTCTTTTCACGAGGAACAAAAAAGAATCTAGTACATAATTATGACGAAGCGGGTATTTGAGAGCACAATCGATTTCATTAATTATCTGCAATGCTATCAACAATTATCCGAGTTTCTTTATAACTAGATCGCGATGTGCATGATGTAGAAGAAATTTTCACCTGCAAATGTTTAACGAATGTAACAAATGAAGTGCAAAAAGAAAGGAATGACCAGTTTTTTATGGTGACTGAAAAGGCACACTAACAAGAAACTGTAGCTCATATTTAATCTTCTCAGACAAGTAGAAGCAAACGTCTCTTAGAAACTACGTCTCGTATATTGCTCCTTCTGTTTTTTATTTTCTTTTAAAATATGCACGATTTGCAAGAGATTTCGTAATTGTCATTCACATACGAAAAGGGAACATCAGAGTACATTTTATTTAATTTGTTCCTTGTATACGTATGTTAGTTATTAGATGATGGTGTTTCGTAAATTTGAGTATAAACTGAAAAGCATTCGCAATACGTAATGTAGTGAAGCGCGAAACAAATGATTCATGGAATAGAATGCATCCTTTTTATGCGTTTTATTAAATTTGCAGCAACATTTATATCGTTTTATTTCTATTATTCTTGCAAGGTTATTCCTTCAGCTATTTTGCTTGTCCGATTCAAACCGTTTAGTTTGTCATCAGATTCCCGAAACACCTTCACTTGACATCTTAGTTTTGTTCGTTACACTCAACAAATCAGAGTGCTATGAGCCAGAAAGAATACAATTTTTATTCACTAAAATTTCTCTAGTTCCACACATATTTCAAAGAGAACGTTCAGCTATTTAAACACTGCCGTTGGCTAATTCTTATAAGACAGGAAAATATAATATGTTTGACGTCTATTAAGCCGCTGTACCCACCTCATAAGCCAACCAGCAAACCAGGTGCATATTTTGTTGCCAATTTGTTATCTGAGAATTGACTATGTTGCTTCAGCCGTTTCCAAGAAACGATGGCTACGTTGGCATATTAAACTAGCGTGGCCCTGTAACTTTCGACTTACTTCAGAGAGCGAAGACGGGCCGAAGAGCACGTTTTGTTGTTTCGGTAATACGTCCTTATTGGGAGGGAGTAGCTGGTCGATTTTGGGTTTTATCGCGAATCACCCGACAGACACTTCTACTATGTCTGGAGTAACAAAATCAATTCTTGGATAACAAATTAGCAACAAGATATGTAACTAATTTGCTAGTGGGTTTAGGAAGTGGTTACGCTCACCTAGTACACACATATACCAGTCTCCGCCCTACATCCTACATTGATCTGTTACATCAAAAGTGACTTCTACTGCAGATCATGCAATCAAAAGCATATTTTAATATTACACCCTATAGTGTGAGTCGAACGAACAAATCTACTGTATGTAAAACATTATTGCTCTAGTTCATATCGATTGTATATTGTATGTATCTAATAACACGAAAACGATATAATTGTCTCGAATTACTGTCCTCAGTGTATTAGGAAACCATATCGTTTTGGTGAAGTTGATTTATGTGTATTAGCGTTTTAATACATGTACATATTTTTCAATAAGTAAATATACGTTCTACTTCCAAATGTCAACATTGGAATGTTTGATTTTAGTGTGGCTTTGGATAATGAGGTAAACATTTTCAAGTACGCTCACATAAATGTTTAATATCTACGAAAAATACAAAGAAAAAATAGCAATTAATTCTTTTTTGAAACTAGCAATTTATTTATATGAAATGAAACGTATGCTGTGCTTTTTTTTACTAGCATTGCGCGAAAAGAATGCATTAAAGTAGCTGGAAACGGCTCGGTGGTTCGGTGGTAAGAGGACCTGTGCGTTCAAATTGATCCTAATAGGATCGCTGAGATTGTAACAAGGCCATGGAACACTTTGCACCTGCAATTTACACACCAAAATGCTGAGGTTATGAGAAACCGTAAAAGTTTATACACCCCGTTGAGCCGCCATCGCACTAAAAAGAGAGCTTAACTACTCATAGATCTGTTCTGAAAAACTTTATTCAGAATCAACTTTGTTGATTCAAACGACGAAGCAGCATTAAACTCCATAAAACAGTGGTAACAGGGCCTCCGCTTGACTGGGCAGAGGCGTTGTTTTCTTAGAGTCCGGTACACCCTCAAATCACCACTCGCAGTTGGAGTATAATTAACTGCGCTTCATCCTTTACGGCGAGGGGGTGATTGTAACAAGGACATGGAACACTTTACACGTATAGTTTACACAATAAAAAAGCCTCCTGAGTTTATAAAAAGTTTTCAGAGCTTATACACCCCGTTGGGTCATCACCACACTAACAAAAATGCAGGACAGTTTCTGGCAGTGTTATTTTAAATATTAACGTAGCGCAGTGTTGCCAAAGTAATGGGATTTACAAGCAGATTCATTTTGAAAAAGGTTTGCAAAATTTTAGTGGTTTAGGTTTAGCATAATTTGCAATAATCCATTAATTGTATTGGCTTTAGTTTCTCATAAGTATATATTTCATTTCGTATAGCTTAATTATTATCTAGATTGTTAACGAAGTGACTGTAAAGTTTGGTCTGAACAGTGCACTTTTAATGCGCTCTTGCCTCCTATATATTGAGGCCACGATATCGTTTTGCACGATTTGCTGGGCTACAAAAAAATTAACGCTGGTATATCACACTTCTTGAAAATGTTTACATTCTGTACATATCAATATCGGCCGAATTCTTAATTCATAGCGTCCAGAACATATATATCACTTACTTGTTGTACTATTTAGGATGCAGACAGGATGAATACTCTTGTCTAAGCGGCGAGTGTATTTTGGAACAACATCGCTGCGATGGAAAACAGGATTGTCTAGACGGTTCCGATGAAGTAAATTGTCCAACACCCGAACCATTCCGCTGTCAGCCAGGCTACGAGATGTGCAGATCTGGAGACCAATGTTACATTAAAGGGCAAGCTTGTAATGGCTTCCCTGATTGCCGTGATAGCTCCGATGAATGGAATTGCCGAAGTAAGCACATTAATTACATCTATCAATCAATAATTCGTATTAGACATACGTACGTGTGTGTGAGTGGAATAACCGATTTACAGATATGCAAATTACAAATGGTACTTAAACAATCTATAGCTGCCTATTGTAAAGTCCAGACATATTTTCGACAGTAATGCGACACTACGGGGTGGTCTCGAAATTTAATACTTGCTCATATTTTACAGCGTTCCCATTATTCTACTAGAGAAATAAGGAAGGACAGTGTATACACCAGTTAAGAGCTTATAGTCACTATATAAGAAATTTATATGTACCTTATCTTTTTTCTCACTGATACAGTACATGTGTACGTATGTATCTACCTACATAAGTTACACATAAAGTAATTAACAAAATACCTGATATTCAATCAGTTATAGCATTTAAAATAATTTACTGCTAACCGCATCCTTCGGAAATTGCGTATTGATATCAAAACAGAGTTTAATCAAATTATATAGCCTATTAGTTTAATGGTGAGAATTGTAGAGAAACACTTTGCTTAATAAAATGCAGCCTTCTTAACTTTAACGTACAGACGGTACACGAACAACTTTCATGTATTAGATTATTTAACAGAGGGCATAAATTGCGGCTGAAGTTCATTTAGACTCTGTTAATTTATTTAATTACAACCGTTTCTTACGGTAAACTGGGTGTACTTCTCGCAGTCTGTTTTTGATTTATATACGCCGTTGATGCGGATGGTATCTGATGTTTTCTCGTGTCTATAAATATTTTCGTGGAAATGTACCGAAATATGTATAATGAAAAAGCGGTATTACTTCTGGCCGCAGCTTAATTAGTAGAATACGTTTTCATTTTATATTTACGCCTCCGTCTAAGTAGCGGTTCCAAGCAAAATGTAATTACAAACTTAAATTTTATCTGTTCTAAGAGTAAATGCTTTTCTAACATTCTTAATTAGAAAAGTATATAACTTACATAGCATTGTTTAATATTTGCTTTCAATCATCACAGTTTGTATAGTTATAGTTATTTTACGTATTAATCTAATTATATAGGATTTATATACTTCGCATTTTCAAAGCGAAGGAAAAAAAGTAAATGGTAATTGAAAGACGATGAAGATTAAGCCATTTACTTTTGTGGGACAAAAAAAAACCTTTTGAGAATTTTCTATTTGTGTACGAATAATGCATACAGAACTACTATCAGAGTGTAACTATTTATTTTCATTGTTTTTGGACAGTTGTTCTTGTAAACTTATTCCGTTGCCTATCAATCATTATGTACACCTCATTAGGCAATGTTTAAGTACCATTTGGAAAATGTGCTTCGAGAGACCATCATAAAAAGAAAAAGGGTCTCCGAAGCAGTTTATACACAAACGAATAACGTTTCTTCTTTGTCCAAACTGTGACGCATCCCGCTCATTAGGCTGCATTAAATTCTCAAGAGATTTGCACCATTTTTAACGGTTGCGATTCCGACCGAGCGTCGTTCGCAATACTATCGACGCAAGTTTTTCTGTTTGTCATCGTTTGCTCTTGTTTTGTTACTGATGAAACGAAATTAGCGCGGAGGCAGCGGACCGCATGCACAACTGGATATTTCCGTTGCGAGAACGGTCCGTGCATTAGGGACGAACTCCGTTGTAACGGAAAAGTGGACTGTCCTCTTGACACCAGCGACGAATTAGATTGCCCCGAATATGCTCACAATTCCCTCTATCGCCGCTACTATTATCGTAAGTCGGACCTATTCTTCCCTGCGTTTCCGTCTGAAATCCTTAACATTGTAACAACCACCAGTGCTACCAGTATAACCTATCACATATCACAAATCATAAACAAAAAAGAAACGAGAGAAGGAACCTTTGGACTCTCGTACCCTCTGCTTGATCAATTAAACTGTAATTGGATGAAGACCATTTTAAGAAATTTACAAGCATTATAATAATGGAAAATAACATAACATTTAACAGGATTGCCTAATTTAATCTAAATAACAACTTACAGAAAATATATACCGTACCTACAACAGTCTGCACTATTTGATTGAAATTTAAAGTTAACAGTGCCTTTTTTAAGTTTAGCCATAGATTTTTACATGTTGATATTACTACCCCATGTTGTTTTTTCGCTATTCTGCTACCTACATTGTTAAGCAGAACGTCGGTAAAAGTATAAAAGATACAAAAAAAGTTATGCGAAATACTCCTACATTGAGTGCGAATAAGCAACAAAAAATGTCATTTTGCTAAGTATATCTGTCTAGACCGGTCAAGAACGGATCGAAATTGTTTTTCGATTATGCGAGGTTCTTCAAGTCGTGAAATTTTAGTTACGTTTGCAACTTTACGCGCTAATCTCCGGTACCAAGTAAATCAATAATCATCAATTTAAACTGACATTTTGTTTTCTTACGAAAAAAAGTGCTCCCGTCTCAAATTGATATTTTAATAAAACTTGAAGGAAACGAGCTACTAAAATATGCGTTCGGCAATTTTTGTCTGCTGAAATTTACTTTGAAGAGGGCAAAAAAACGGACTATCGGTTTCCTTAATATTACTCCAGAACAAAGAAAAATATAAAGAAGAAATTAATACAATAGTTGCACTATATGTAAGACTTCTTTGCGTAATTAACGTATGGAGGTATTTACGTTCATTTCGTTTGAATCTTGCTTTTTCTCATTATTGCTTCTAGAATGAGATTCAATAAGTCCCCTTACCTACATCTTCTTCTAACTACAAATTATTCAGAGAAAATGTTTATCAATTTTATCAATTTATTTATCTCCGATTTCTAAAGGTTTCCTTTTGGCATTTTCTCGAGATAGAGTTATAGGCTTGATTGAAATCTATGAAGAGCATATGCAGTCGTAGGTATTGTCCTCATATTTCTCTAGTCTCTTGCGTACGAGTTTTACAATTTTCACATCGAGATTTGTATCCATTCTTCGAAATGAGACATGTCATTGCATTGCTCTATTGTCGTGGCAATTTCTCCTCTTTTCCATAATATTAAGTTACTTAATTTTTCCAGTAATTTTTCTCTTCCTTCGTTAATTTCTTCCGGGATTCCATTTTCAATGGGGTTCTTATTGTTTGCTAATTTTTTACTATTATCTTTGTTTCACTTTTTGTTGGTTATTCAATTTTTTTCTGTTCACGTAGTTCTGGTACACCTACTTCTCACTGCGTTACCTTTTCTGCATTTTCCCTTAATTAACTAGCTTTCCAAAGTAATTTTTGTCTAATTTTATATTCAAAAGGTAATGTCGAAAAATTACAATCCCTGACACATATTGAATATTTTGGTTTCGCGCTAGTCTCTCCACTTATTCAATCCATTGCATCGGCCCAATCTAATCGTGCGGCCAAAATTATAAAGTGATTACAACCTTAAGGAACATCCCCAAGTGGTATAATATTATTTAAGGAAGGCATTATTATTCATATGTTAGTTATAACCCAGAAAGGGACACTCCGATTGGACGTAAAAAAAATAACTGGGATTGACATGTAAAAATCCATCTTAAAAAAGCACTGTATATGTAAAGTTTGATTATTTATATGATCAAAGCAACTTATCTCTGGCTATTTGGAAGCTTGTGCAGTATCGCGCATTCTAATTAAAACGGAAATGCCTAGCGTTATAGTTTCTGAAAGATATTGAAACGATCTTGTTTGTGAGCAGTACGTTCAAATGTTCATATTAGAGCTGTCGTCGTCACTTGCCGCTCCTACCATCCTTCTTATCAAAAAAAGTTAAATGAGAAGGTAAATCGGATAGCCGCCCAAATAATAAGCCTTTGTACTTTTGAGAATTGCAGGATATTTTACATTTTAAATAAACCATGTTGACTCCGTGTGATTAATTCATATTGAAATAATTAGAAAAAATTCACAAAATTCGTTGATTCTTGCCTGAAAATGAGCTAGGCACAGGTCGAAACCGGTAACTATTTATTAAAGAGTTTTGTGAGATTACATTGTATTCGTATAAAAATAATGCGACAGAATAGAGTCCATCGCTTGATGGACTTTGACCCGATCGCAGTTCTTATTTGAAACTTTTCACGTGGGGTGATAGCGATAGAGGGTAATCAGAATAATTCGTATGCTATACAATTTTCACGTTGTACTATGTCCCAGCAGAAGCAAAAATTGGAGACTGGCCCGTTTTAAATGAAATGCACGGTAAACCTATCTAGTGTATATTTCATTAATTTGCTTTAACTTGTAAATAAATACGGATACAATATTTTTACTCATTATCGTCTCATTCGAAAGTAAAAGTAAGAGACTGATTGACAATTATTAATAATTGGAAATTACTAACAAGTATACATGTAAATACAATTGCGTGCAGGAGCTCCTCAGTAAGAAAGCGATTGATGATATCGGGAAATAACAAAAAATTCGAAACCTTGCACGATTACTAAGTTTTTACACAAGTTCGAGATCAATTATGGAAGCACATCGATAAGGGAAATATGGTAACAATAAACTAAAGTCGCTATTAACTAATTTTCAATCTTTTAACGTTATTGAAGGGAGATTGTAAAACTGTACCATACTTTAACTAAATAAAATAATGGCGCACCCAATGTGATGGCAAATTATGATTTTTAACTTTTGCACCTCTATTTCAATTATTTACGATTGTGTTAATTAAAAATTAATTGTCCAGTAACGTTATTTTATTAGTTATAGATATATACATAGGTTCATTAAAAAAATGTAAAACTTATTTGAGAAGCCAGCTGCTATGCTTATTCCAAACTTTACTTGCTTGGATACTCGCTTTTAACTTGAACTTGATAGACGGAGTTTATGTAAAAATTGCAGAGTGTCTTCTAGGAGTGATAAGCAATCATAAGATAAAGGTCTTTCCTTTTCTTCTTCAAAAATAAGCTATCATATATATATAATACATATCCTCAAAACCATTGACGCCAATGATGTTCTAAGTTTATCACGAAGTTTCACCGACAAAGTTGTTGTAAAGGTCAAGTATGAGCATCTTCAATTCTTAATATGAAAGTACAGGGTCGGAGAATTTAATTTTTTATTAAATTTAAGAAACAAGGTGAGGCGAGAAAGAGGTCTGTACGTGGCGTACCACGCAACGCTTCCACTTTTAACTCTCTTTATCGAAGACGCGCTAATTTTTAGAGCATCTGCTACCCGCTGTAGTTAAAAATACATCTCAATATGTGTCTCGTTTTGATCATCATCATAAAATTTTACTTTGCTGTTATTTACGCAATAAACACAAATTTACAACTGCAGAAGTTTAGATACCTCACATTGCTGAATTAGTCTCTCAACAAAATGATGAAATGGAAAATTTTTTATCCAAAGAGAAAAACATTGTTATAACGACCTTTTCATAGTTCGGGAATAGTTTCTATTTAAATCATTTAAGGTATTGGAATAAGCAAATCAGATAATGTGTACATAATACTATAATATTCTAAAAGCTAATATACCTAACAAAAATATATTTAGTATATTCGGCGAATTCATTTTTATATATTTTGCAGCTCAACCAGCGAACTATCCGGCACCACTTCAGCTTAGAACATATCCCAATGCGCAAGACATCAAAGAAAGTAAGTGTAATTCTTTATTCGCATATTTTAATGCTATTTCGGGAGGTTACTCGTTAGAAAAAGCAAAAAATTATGCTTAATGGGAAAATTACTTACATTCTAATGTTTTCAAAATAAATATTTGTGTTGTAAATGCTAGTGTTACATGACTAATTCTATTTATTTGTCTATGCATTATGGAGCAGGCTCTTATGAGTTGGGTGAGTACCGTTTGTCCCAGTAGAGGGAGTGACAATCATTTCACCTTCTACATCTTTCCGCACCTTGAATAAATCATTTGATATTAATTTTTCCATCTACACGATAAATTTTGTTACCGACACAATGCATGTCATAGAAATTTGGTGAGACGACGCGTATTACATTATTAGCATCGATCAGATACATTATCGAAATTTTCAATTGGCAAAACCTCATGGAGTGTAGCAAATCCAGTTTACAAACTATATATGATTTATTCATTTGTACTGTAACTAGCCCTTTTCTCGATAAGCTTCGTTTAGTTTAGTATTAGGAGCTTTTGTGGTGTTTTAAGTATGAGCTATATCATTTATCGTTTTCACTTCAATTCGACTCGATCTCTACATGCAATGTTGCTTATACTTTATTCTACCTTCCGGGATGTAAACGTTAGTCGTTCGTAACAAGTGTAAGATGTTTAAAGTATCCAAATATCAGCGAATGCTCAAGTATTCTACCAGAAAAGAACGAGTAATTGCTCTTCATAACGTATGAGCAACAGGAAAGATAAAAAATTAGAACATCAATGTAAATATAACCCGCCTCTCTAACGGTTTAGGAGATATGGGCGTTTGAAGTTTTCCGAAATCTCGTCGAACACGGCCGGAAACGGACGGAAAATCGACATCGCTCCGGTTTTCGCCGATTATCTCCTCAGGTATGCATCTGCGGTACGCGAAGTAGGTACGCGTTCGATAGAGAATTGAACGGCGGATCGATTGCGCCTACGCGGAAGCCCCTGGCTCTTCGTTTTGGCGGGTTTGCCGGGCTCCAAAGTTGAAAAAAGCAATTTAATTTTTTCAACTTTGAGGCGCCGTAGCGTCCGAACGGTTAGAGCCAGGGAGTTGAGATCTCCCTCCCTTAAAACGCTCGTCGAGACCTTTCGAACGAGCTCGAAGGCATTCTCGTAGCTCGTCCGGTTGCCGAGATCTAGGCAGGCCGTAAAAATTTCTACCCAAAATGATGGAATTTTTTCGAGGCCAAAACACAAAGTTCGGAATTCCCCCGATCTAACGTCGCTAGTCGATGACCCTATGGCCGTGTATGTTCCCCATAAAATTTCAGCCCGCTACCTCTAACGGTTTAGGAGATATGGGCGTTTGAAGTTTTCCGAAATCTTTCGAACACGGCCGGAAACGGACGGAAAATCGACATCGCTCCGGTTTTCGTCGATTATCTCCTCAGATATGCATCAGATATGCGAAGTGGGTACGCGTTCGATAGAGAATTGAACGGCGGATCGATTGTGGCTAAACGGAATCCCCTGGCTCTTCGTTTCGGGTTTTCCGGGCTTCAAAGTTGAAAAAGGCAAAAGAAAACGCTCGTCGAGAACTTAGTAACTGAATTCCTTGTAGTTGTTTTTTGGAAGAGGTATGTACGTACTTTACTCTTGAATGTTCAATAAGGTTCGCATTTTATGGATAAAACTTTACAGGAAATAAACTCATAGGAAGATGTTTTGCAATTGCACAAATATTATTGTCTATTTTATTTTCTTCATGCTGTTGGTTACTTGCTTTTGTCTGTTGCGCTTTAGACAAATAATGTCGTGTTTACTGTTGTAACATCTATATTGGTTGTTCGGTAAAAAGGAGATAATAGACGTCAATTATCAACATGCATCACACGAAAGTACAAGATGATAAAGTTAGAGTAAAGTCCCATCTACAATTTAATAACACCCATTCCTTCATATTAAAACCCATAAGAGGTGTGCGAAAATTGCTACAATATTTATAACACTCTAAAGTCGTTTTATCGATTGTACGAACATAAACACTGCAGCTATTTGCACATAGTCGCTTGACACAATTTCTCTATTAATAAAATTGTTTTAATTTACGAATAAATGTATAGGTCGCGAAGTTGTGTTCCAATGCCGTGACGAAAGTCCACACAGAGTTGCTGTGCGCTGGTCTAGAGCAAATGGTCTGCCGCTACCACCAGGATCGCGTGACAACCTAGGTCGTTTGGAAATGCCGAATATACAATTAGAACATAGTGGCACGTACATTTGCTCAGCACGTGGATTCCCATCAAGTACAGGAGCCCAAGTATCCGTGAATCTTAACGTTGAACGACGTAGGTATTTCTTAAAGAGAATGGCGTTTTATATTCAAACTATTGAGAGAAGAACAAAACGATCGTCATTGGTCTTTTTGTTCTTCCTTGTTATTTGGCGCAGATTAATTTTTGTATCAATTTCATTAATTAGCACATTTTTAATGTCATTAAAAATCTTGCTTACCAAGCAGCATGGGATAGGAGTGAAAAATATCAATCTTCAATCTTAAAATTTGGTATTTTGCCACCTATCGACACGTTATACCATGGATCAGGTACATAGGATTTGTAGTGCTAATATTTAAAAATTCTAAATGAATCTCATTTCTTAATGCTAACTTTGATGATTACTTGGTAAGTTACTGAATCTCTTATCAATAAGAAGAACCTCAAATATTCAAGATAATTCATTTTACTCAGTGAACGTGTTTTCTATTACAGATGTGGTTTTAACTGCGCGACCACCAAAAGCTTGTGGACTGAATGAGGCAACATGCGCAAACGGAGACTGCATTCCCAAGAATCTCGTATGCAATGGTAAATTCGACTGCAGTGATGGTTCCGATGAGACACGTTGCAGTAAGTGCATTGTATATAATTTGTAGTTTTTTCTCTTTAATGATTAGTTCAAAAAGACAAAAAGTTCTTGCACAAGACGAGGATGGCATTTTCTTATGTTCAACAATATGTGATATGTTTTAAACT
Source organism: Marronus borbonicus (assembly GCA_902655005.2). NCBI lineage: Eukaryota > Metazoa > Arthropoda > Insecta > Coleoptera > Scarabaeidae > Marronus > Marronus borbonicus. Next base: position 39,851,249 of record LR737380.1, on the reverse strand, counting down.
TGTATCCATGCCTTTTATCTTGTTGTTTACTTACTACCTTAACACTATTTACAGGTCCACATGGTTGCGAACCCAATGAATTCCGTTGTGCTAACAAACGTTGCGTTCTTAAAACGTGGGTATGTGACTCTGACGATGATTGTGGCGATGAATCCGATGAAATCGACTGCGGGACCACGCCACCAGGCTCTCAGTGTTCGAACAAACAGTTCAGATGCCATTCAGGAAATCAATGCATTCCAAAGAGCTTCCACTGTGATAGCGAGAACGACTGCGTCGATAGAAGTGACGAAATTGGATGCTGTAAGTAACGGACGTTTTCTTTTTGTGTAGTTTCTTCAATATTGCGTGTCTCAGCTCCTGTAACAATTGTAAGGCCGCCCCCGCCCATGATCGAACTACAAGTGTCCAACGTCTTCGAAATAACTTGCACCGCTGTGGGTGTACCAACACCTGAAATAGTCTGGCGTTTAAACTGGGGCCACATCCCGGAGAAGTGTAAAACTAGCAGCATAAATGGAACAGGCGTCCTAACCTGTCCGGATATTCAAGTGGAGGATTCGGGGGCTTACTCCTGCGAGGCTATTAACATTCGCGGATCAGTTTTCGCTGTTCCCGATACTATATTGATAGTGATAGGAAGACCAACACCGTGCCCAAGAGGTTTCTTCAACGAAGAAGCTAAGTCCGTCGACGACTGCATCCCTTGCTTCTGTTTTGGTGTAACCGATCGTTGTCGGTCAGCTGATTTGTACACTTATCAGTTGCAACCGCCTTTCGACTCCCATAAAGTCATCGGAGTTAACATTAGACCTGGTGGGCAGGTTGATGTTAAAAACACAATTACCCCACGTACAATACAGACAACACCGACACAATCAAGGTTTGGAGTTGAAGCTCGTCAATCGCAAACAGACATTGGATCTTCATACATACCTTATTTCGTAATGCCGGAAAATTATAACAGCAACCAATTAAAGAGCTACGGAGGGTATCTCAAGTACAGCGTTCAGTATCGTGGATATGGTCAACCTTTGTCATTTGCTCCTGACGTTATTATTACTGTAAGTACTCTTTTTACAATATCAAATGTGGCATAAGAGAAACCTTGTAACAACAGGGCAACGGTTTCACTCTCGGCCATTACAACAATCGTCTTCAACCTGATAAAACTGAACAAGTATCGGTTCGTTTCTTCGTCGGCGACTGGGTTAGAATAACGGATGGTGGAAATCAAGTACCTGCAACGCGTGAAGAAATTATGATGGTACTGGCATCTGTTGATAACATCCTGATTAAGCTACAATATGTCGATGGTGAAATAGACACAGTCTTAGATTCTGTGGAGATGGACTCAGCTGCTGCTAGAAATACCGGCCTAGGACTTGCGGTTTATGTAGAAGAATGTACTTGTCCAATTGGTTATACCGGATACTCCTGTGAGGTACTACAGTACAGCAAATATTGATGGAAGTTTGTAAATTTTGCTACAATTACAGTCATGTGCTCCGGGATACGTTCGTCATCAATCTGGTCCGTGGTTAGGGCAATGTTACAAAGACGAAAAATGCCCACATGGTACCTACGGTGATCCTTCAAGGGGAATTCCATGCAAACCTTGCCCATGTCCTCACACATCTCCACCAAATCAGTAAGTTTATGTCGTTGTAAAAGTTCATCGCTGTATTACTTAATCTCTCATCATACACCAGGTTTACCCAAACATGCTCTCTTGGCCCTGATGATAATGCTATTTGCAATTGTCCAGCTGGATACAGAGGAAACAGATGCGAGGAATGCGATTCTGGGTACTCGGGAAATCCATTAATTACCGGGGACTATTGTAAGCCCATTATAGATGCTTGTGATAACAGAGGTTCATTATCCCCCAGTCGCGATCATTTTGGACAGTGTCAATGCAAGGTACTTATGGAAATTGATAATGCTTGGTTTTAAAATTGTTCAACTAAAATAAGCTTTGTACAATTTCATGCTTCCCTATCATACCCTTCTTTGGTGAGTGTTCTTTGTAGAGTTCTAATCATCTATTTTCGTCATGAATTTAAATAAAAGTAGTTATTACTGGAGCGGAAATGCCGTAGCGATATCGTTTAAACAATCTATTTTTATAATTTTTTTTTAAGGAATTAACCTATGGGCGCAATTGTGACAAATGTAAGGAGAATACATTCTATCTTAGCAGTGCAAACGTATTTGGATGCATAGCCTGCTTCTGTATGGGAGTCACTCAATCATGTAGAAGTTCAGATTACTACCGCGATACTGTAAGTAACAAAAGCGTTCATATTACAATAGTTCCGTGTAATATATAAAACTTATATCTTACAGATATCTACGGTCTTCGCAAGCTCAAAACAAGACTTCAGAATTGTGACAGCAGAAGATATCGAACATCCAACAGATCAGGGTATTAGTTTGGATACATCAAGAAGAGAAATAGTTTTCAATAACTTCACTTCCCGATCTCCCGATGTCAAGTATTGGTTACTTCCTCATCGATTCCTTGGCGACAAAATTACTTCGTATGGTGGAAATTTGAAATACACAGTAAGATACACGCCTGTACCAAGTGGGTCGAGCTCCAGAAATACGGCGCCCGACGTCGAACTGATCAGCAGAAATCACATAAGATTGTCCTATTATCGTCATCCAACTGTTGAGCCTAACAATGAACAAAATGTGAGCGTTCCCCTGCTTGAACAATATTGGCAAAGGAACGACGGACAGCAAGCAGATAGAGAACATCTATTAATGGCTTTAGCGGACGTGGAAGCAATTCTAATCAAAGCAACATACACTACAAACTCACAAGAAGTTGCACTGAGCTCGGTTTCTTTAGACGTTGCCGAAGGACACTATACCGGAAACCCGCAGAGAGCATACGAGGTTGAACATTGCGAATGCCCACCTGGCTATGTTGGTCTATCTTGTCAAGATTGCGCGAGCGGTTACAAGAGAGCTTCTAGCGGCCTCTACCTAGGTCTTTGCACTAAATGTGAATGTAACGGATGGTCTAATGAATGCGATGCTGACACCGGTGTGTGCATCAATTGTAACGGCCATAGAACTGGTTCGTATTGTGACCAATGCAAACAAGGATATCGACTGAATGCCAATAATCAATGCGAATTGGAACCTGGCGTTGATTGTATTTGCGATCCCCGAGGTTCGATCAGCAGTAATTGCTACGGTGGACACTGTCAGTGTAAAGTAAGTACTAAAATTGGATCACCGTACAAAAGCATTTGACGTGAAGAAAAATTCTATTATTATGTATAATAAGAGCAAAGCTTTTAGTTATCGTTCACAGCAGATAAATATTGCTTTTATATTTTAATTTCCAATGTTTCTTGCAGGTGAATGTAGTCGGACAAACTTGCAATAGATGTAGACCAGGAACGTTTGGACTCAACGCTAATCTAACTGAAGGATGCCAATCATGCTTCTGCTCTGGAGTAACAACGGAATGTTCAGAGAGTAACATGTTCATAGAACAGATACCCAGCGAAATATACGGAAGCAATCACAATTTCACGTTAACAGACCAGTAAGTTCGACCACAGTGATACTTAAGATATTTTAGGATATCGATGAATATACGTTTTATGTTTTTCTAGATACTCAAGAAACGTAATAACTACGGGATTCCAAACTACTAGTGAAATTAACGAAATCGGCTACATCTTCAGGCCAAGTCAATCTGAGAGACTGTTCTGGTCACTGCCACGCAGATTTACAGGAAAACGTATCACTTCTTATGGAGGAAAATTAGAATTTACTCAACGCTACACGCAAAGACCCAACGCGTACTACTCCCTAGATCAAGATATCATAATTAGTGGCAACGGAATTACAATCTATTGGACCAACGACAAACAGCAACAACCAGATATCATTAACGTAAGAGATCGAAATAATTCTGTAGCACAAACAATACAACTTTCTTTGCTCTTCTCCAACTATAGAAAATATCGGTTGTGCTAAGTCCTGTTTCTAATTGGCAACGACAAGATTCCCGTCAAGGTCCGAGGCCGGCATCGAGGGAGGATATAATGAGAGTTTTTGCCAATGTCGAATCCATCTTGATACGTGCTCAACTGTCCAGCGACACTGCCAGTTCATTTATTAGCGATATTACTTTAGACACTGCCGTTCCACAACAATACGGTCACAATAGGGCTGTCAATGTTGAAATTTGTAGATGCACGCCTGTAAGTAATTTTCGTACAATAATATAAACCCATTGCCACCATCCCTAGTATATCTCCCTTATTGCTTTTGTAGGGTTATAGAGGAACCTCTTGCGAGGAATGCGAGCCCGGTTACTACAGAGACGTCAACGACTACCAAGTAGGACCATTTGGTTCGTGTACACGTTGTCCATGTAACGGCCGAGAAACCAGCTGCGAACTTTCAAATAGCCGCATGGTATGCAACTGCATTCCAGGCTACACTGGCTACGATTGTTCATTACGTATGTAATCTCTCTCCTTCTTTATTAATGCTTACTGTTGCTTACGTATTTATTCTATACTTTTCTTTTTAATTGGTCTTTGAAACAGGAACCTCAAATGACACAAATCAATGCGATGTGCAAATCTATTATCACAAAATTGTCAATTGTCCGGCGCAATACAATGCTGCCACGCATTGCTTGAATACACCTTGTTGCTACAATGGTAAACTCGTGAAGAGAAGCTGTCCAGGTTTGCAGTAGAAACAGAAAAAATAACGAATGAACAATTAGTGTTCGATACATACATATGTTGCGGGTTGGCACATGTTTGTCAATAAAGTAATTAATACATGCATCACCATACAGCATTATTAGAAATTTGGGAAACAGCATGGTTTCATTGATTTGCGAACCTTCCATTTACACATTTTACCCATCTCAATTGTATTGTAGAATTCGTAGTGTGGCGAAGAACGGTGATCAATGTTCATATCCATTCGAAAGATTCTTTTGTCTAACAAAACTAGATGGTCAATTACAGTAGAACAGTAGATGGTATCAATCGAATACGAATGCGATTCGCATCCCCATGATTGTGATTAACAATTCTAGGAATATGTTTTATACATTTATAGAGATCTTGTGTTAACGAAATTTAACTTTTGCATCAGTGGTTCATAGAGTAGAACTAGCATCGTGTAAGATTCGGATGTCAATGCTTTTTCGAAATTATAGGATCAGAGGACCAAACTGAGGGACCACCTATTGAACCAACTCCTCAACCGCCAACGATATTCGTAACCATAAGGGAACCGTCTCTTCATATAGTAGACGCTGGTAGTACGGTTCAATTCCACTGTGAAGCTACAACGACAACGTCAAATGTAGGTCAAATTTTGTTTGCTAGAACTTGGTTATTTTAATATCGATAATGATTTTCGCAGGCGGTTAGAGTAAGCTGGGCTAAGCATGACGGAATTTTACCAGAACGCGCCGTGGATGATCATGAAGGTCTTTTGATCATCACCGACGTTAGAATATCCGATTCGGGAAGGTACATTTGCGAAGCCTCAGATGCTGTTAACATTGTTAGTCAACATATCACACTTACTGTTGGAGGTAAGTTAATTATCTCAAAGTATCTTGGGAAGGGAAGGGCTCGTTTCTACACTATACGTGTCTGAAGTAGCTAAAGTGAGAAAAGTGCATAAATTTATTCAGAGATATTGTAAACATGATAATATATTCCGTAACTTCAACTTATAATTTGCTTAAAGATATGAGTTAAAGTAATTTATAATAATCTTTGCTTTTTGCTTCTAATGCTTAGACATTTCGAAGGATTTGGTTAATAGGAAAGGTAATATAATTACAAATTCTACTATTAGCGTCGTTTCGCGTTACATTCATTAAAAGCATATAGTCTTCTGGATGTTTCTTAACACCTTCTTCTACAGGAAATCCGCCAGAACACCCACATGCCACCATTTATCCAACACATCTTGATATCTACGAAGGAGATGCAATAGATATCAGGTGTGACGTTAGAGGAAATCCATACCCAGATATAAACTGGGAAAGGCAGGATAATCTTCCATTCAATCCACAAGTAAGACAGTCAAAATAATTTATTTTTGAAATACGTAACTTATTTCAATATTTCCAGCATACATTCGTAAACGAACAGCTGCATATCCCTCACGCACTTACTTCAGATTCAGGTCGCTACATTTGTAGAGCCACAAATGTTCAAGGAAGCACGCGGGCTTACATAGATGTAATCGTTAGATATACGGCTACACAAGTTATAGAGCCAAGGATAACACCTGAGTATTTCTCCGGCGAATCTGGCAGCGTAGTTACTTTAACATGTGAAACGAATGAAGATTACACTTCAATAAGATGGGAAAAACAAAACGGACCATTACCCTACGACTCTAGATCTGCCAGTGGTATATTGACAATAAGAGACGCTAGACCGGAAGATTCTGGTGTGTATGTCTGTGTTGTGACCGTTGCATCAGGGCAAAGTGGAACTAAAACTGCCACTGTCACAATTACTGACTCACACTATGGGTAAGATATTTAATAACTGCATTCAACCAACATAAATACATTATCCGTAACTCTTCAGAGACTATCCCACTGTTCGTATAACTCCCAAGAATCAAACCGTTGGTCAAGGCAGCACGGTTCAAATACATTGCGATGCCACTGGAATACCACCCCCTACAGTGAAATGGACCAGAGTTCATGAAGATTTTGGCTCCACAACTCATCAAGAAGGATCCGTCCTACGTATCAATCCCGTCAACGTTGAGGATAGAGGCATTTACGTTTGTGTTGCAAATAACGTTCACGGCATTGCTCAAGATTCTTCCATATTATTTGTGGAAAGTACGTTTATCAATTTTCGCTTTTCCAACCCGCAACATTGCAATTACAATTTCTTTTGTAGGACGTGAAAGGCCAGAAATTGATATTTATCCTACAGAACCTCAAATTATCAGTGAAGGCGGTGAAGTACAAATAATATGTAGAATTACAGCTGGTATTCCATATCCGCACCTAACGTGGACAAGAAGCAATGGTAAATCAATAGGACAGCACGTCTATAAAGAAAATGATCTACTAAGGTTTGTGGGGCATAGTTTCTTATCATTTTGCTACAATTAATTAATTAAAAGCAATATACGTAGTATCACCCGAGAAATGTTGAATCCTGCAAATGGTGGATTTTACCCGGCACACAATCACCAACTTACGAACTGTAACTAATGTACCTGATCCTAAGTCCCTTCGGCACTCTATATTTGCAATTTTGGAATTATAGATAAAGTTCTTCAAAAATTGAAGTAGAAAACCTGTTAATATACAAAGAGAGGAGCGGGAATATTTTATATAGCTACTTATACTTACCAAAATCACATAAAGAAGCTCAAAAACACAGGTCTGAAAATCGATTATCTTTGAGATACAAATGAAATATTAAAAATAATGACGAAAACTCAACGTTTCACCCAGAGTCATATGAGGCTTCTTCAGGAAAGGGAAAGGTGGTAACTGTTGCTTACCTTTCCCTCTCCTGAAGAAGTCTCATATGATTGTGGACAAAACGTTGAGTTTTCATTTACGTAAAATAAAGTATACGTTCCTAACATCGAATTAGGTACTTCAATGTCAGTTGGATGGTTCACTTCACCCGTGCGCCCTTTACCGCAAGAAAGTGTTCATGTAAAATCTACAAAGGAAAGCAAATGCGCGTGCTCGATAGTACACGTAAGCCAGAGTCAATTTGCGCTTTTCCATAATGAAATTTGGCGATGGCGTTCGTTAACTTTGTTCTGAAAGAAAATTTCAAACTAATCGGGGTAATCAGCATGCATCAATCAATCAGCCCTAATCAAATAAAGCGATGGCAGCCGGATATTGGTTCTTTTGGATCTTTTCCTGCTAATCATATTAAGTCTAACTAATCGTTAATTACTTTGCGGTATTTACTGGGTATTCACCGCTCCAATTAAGAAGCAGGAAACGCGTTATCTAGTAACATATTTGATGTTGTGCACATTTGCGTAGATCTCACGAATCTGTCAAAGTATGTTAGACGTTTATCACATCTGTCAAAATTCAAGTGGTAAAGATGACTTCAACAACCAACACATAATTAAACCGATCGATCATGCCTAACGTAAATCAAATATTTTACATATTATTTGCATTAATTGCGGTAGTAGTAATTTTTAAATTTTGTAAAGTAATCATAGCCATTGCTCTAGTCATCACAGCGATGTGTTTACTGCGCGAAGTTCTAATGTAGTGCATAAACGGACGAATGAAATCACGGAAAATCATGTTTGCAGAATTTCTAACATTAGAGTGGAAGATGACGGGGAATACGTTTGTACAGCATCAAACGAACTCGGTTCTGTAAGTGCATCAGCTACGGTTGTGGTTACCATTCCGCCAAGAATTACTTTAAGCCACAGCAATCCACACGTCGTCAGCCAAAATAGTTACGTTCGATTGGAATGTAGAGCGGAAGGTTTTCCAACACCTACTGTACAGTGGCGTAGACATACTCAAGCTCCGGAAGGTTCACTTACTAGAGGGGTAGCAACATCAACCGCTATTTTGGAGATAACTAGCGCCCAAAGCTCTGATGAAGGAGTATACGTTTGTCAAGCGTCCAACAAAGGTGGTACTCGTGAAGAATATATTCAACTGCAAGTTGAGTCGCTTCCAGTCAGAGGAGACATTACAGGTAAGCATGTTTATTATACAGAATTTAATTGTAAATAGATTTGTATGTGTGCATATATCGAGTATGATTAGTGAAATATCACGTGACTTCAAACTAAAATAGTCGTCATGTAAAACTAACTGAATGTTGTGATTAGAGCTGTGACTCGACCGAATTCGCTTGAAGATGAGGATGCATCCTCGAAACAGCTGCCCCGGATCAATCAATTAAACTTGCGATACTTTTGTGTTGTTTGCTATATTAAACCACTATATTCTCGTTCAAGTGTTTCGCGGGTAAAAATATTTTAAATAAATAGATCCGATGTTATAACCAACTTTACCAAAATTTCCATTCGTAATAACATCCTTAAAATTTCCAACTAACGAGTTTCGTGAAATATCCTGTATACACGCATTTTCCGATCGGCGGTTGATGTTAATTTTCGCTTCGCACAGGCGGTTATGTATTTGTTACTACGTCTCTTGTCAGGTATCGCAGCTTCATTATAAATGTATCCTTAGGGATTCGTTCTTTAATTACGTGTAACTTAGGGTGGTTATACGTGGACAGCTTCAAGCTCCCGCCATCGACACCAAATATGCTGTCGACAAGGCTGCCGCTGCGACGGTTGCCAGCTGCCAAAGACCTACATGAATATCCTTTCGTACTAGATAAAGTTGTTGTGTTTATTTTATGAGGTTGTATATGTTTAGTAGATTTTCTTTTGTAACTAAGAGGGTTGGTTATATAACATTTTAGTCAACGTTGCATTTAAAAAACAAATCATGGCAAGTGGATTATAAATACTGAACTCTTCTATTGACAATTCTTTCATAAAATATATCAATATCGAAAAAAAAAATCAGATAGAACAATTAAAAATATATTTAATCCGGGTCTTCACTCTCGTCTTCTGATCTGCAATTAACCCTCAGAACAAAGTTTTCTACGTTTGCTTGATGTTCGTACCACTCTTTAATTATTTTGTCTGTATGATTTATGCACTTTTGCCAGATATCTGGTGTACAGCCGTCCCAACTTTCTCGCCACATATCTAACACTTCTCTATCAGGGCTACCTATATTCAAAAAGACACCACTTGATGTATTGCGCCTTAAAATACGATCTTTTACATTTATTATGTAGATCTTTCGTCGTAGGTGTTTCAGACTTTTCCACAAAAGCTCAAGCGAGCCGCGTTCTCTTGTTTTCAGAACAAAAATATCTATGATCTATGATTAAATTTACCTCCTTGTTAGAGACTTTCGTACCTCTCAAGGGTCACAAAAAAGTATATAATTGTTCTACGAACATCAACAAATCCTAATATAAAGTTTAGTGAACGTCTCAAATGCACTGGTAGAAGTAAAGGTCAATTTGCGTACTTGTGAAGATAATATGATGGTTTTAGAACCATTTTAAATCATGCTAATAACATGAATTGGTCGGTTCGAGATTTGACGCGTAGGGTAGCAACTTTTGATTGGAATGCACGTTGTGAGTGTATTTAGAGCCCTGTAGACATGTATATTTGCGTATGATATCTATGTAGAATATAATTAGTCTTAGTTTTCTTTACAACAAAATATATTTCATTCGAATTAAGTTTTCAAAAAAGAAAAGTAAGGCTAATTATGCTGTATTTGCATTGTATATACATTGCTTTAGTAACGATTAATATAATGGTTTATTTCATGACATTCGATTAACTGGACAATAGGTAACAACACATTACCGAATGGTAAGTTCTTATGTCATAATGACGAGAAATATGTAGATAATGGAGATAAGAAATTAATAATTCAAAGCCACTGGGATATTTAAACATTTATCTACTTATTTCTCAACACATATAACTTCATTAATATGCCGCTAACAAAATCAAGAACATACCCATACCATTGTCATGCATGTCAACATATGGTGTGTGTATAAATTAGTGTTACAGCTTCTTCGAAAATTATGAAAGGAAAACTAAGATGTTCGCTAATTCTTCGTTTGCCCATGAGGTCACGCAATAATGCATGCAATTATCACATGAACGACTCTGGTTTTTCCAAAAAACTCCGCTACCCGATGCTGTAACACAAATTGACGCACATCCTGTATCGAGTTTATACACATTACGGCTTAGTGAAAAGCTTTGACGCTTGATCACTTGGTAGTTTTTCCTAAAAGAGGGCATTGTTTCTAGGAGAAGATGCGGGATCTAACAACGAATATACACCACCAAGGCCGGATGTAAGAGACAACGAACGTGCACCAAATGTGCGCGACGATATTCTGACAGCACCGCCCGGTACGAGAGCTGAACTAAGGTGCCGCGTTGATAGATATGACGAGCGTAAGTAGAAACACATTGTTATAGAATAATCTTAAGCTTCTAGCGTTAGTAATAATAGATTATCTGTGACACTATTCTGCACAATTTCTTGTGATTTATTAGGAAATCCAATAACGATGCAATGGGTCCGTGAGAACAACCAGTCGCTACCTTACAGTGCCCAAGCGTATGGCAGCATATTGTATATCGACAATGTTCAACCATCGGACGCCGGTGAATACCGTTGCTTGGGCATTGATAATTATGGTGCTGTTCACTTTGCTGTAACCGTCAATCTTCGAGTTTTGGGTAAGTTTTCTTTGGTAACACTAGAACAGTGTACCAAAATTGGTAAGACCAGCGAAAAATCATCTCTTGGTATACGATCTAGTTTTGTTAATTGAATAAGAAATACATACCAATTTAGTTCTAGATTATACAAATAGTAGTTATCAGTGCAATAAATATTGAACGTTTTACTTGTTTTTCTCTTTTGTTTCAACCAGCCGAGAATGACTTTTGTGCATTCGTAGGTACTGTTTTTCGCTAACAGTTTAGTAAATAACTTCTCTAAGTTATTATACACGAAGCTGCTTCCTTTTTTATGTTCATAATTTGTAATGAGATTTGGCGATACGTATTCATATCCCCACTGGTGCCACAACAAGTTTGTCTACTCAACCATAGAACATGTGTCACACGAAACCACACATGCTATCAGAATGCTTACACGATTCCTAACTCCTGTGAGATCCCCGCTGTACAGCACGAACTATTTACATTTTACTCCGCTTCCTTTAATCAGTTTTTCATTTTTTAACACGTGCGAATATCTTATTTTCACAGCTTTGCCTCGAATTACCTTGGTGCCTCGCAAGCAAGTTGTCCGACCATATGAGCACGCTGTTATCCAATGTACGGCAACCGGAGACCCGCCAATAGACATTCAGTGGCATGCGGATGGTAGAGAAATGCCTTCTAGCGTTCGTGTTGACCGCGGTTATCTAGAATTTAGAGGAATTCAAGTTTCCGATGCGGGCATGTATAGATGTACAGCGACGAATCTGGCTGGAAAAACAGATTCTGTAGCTGAGGTACTAGTAGAAGGTAAGTAGTAAGCCAGTCTTGCCGTTCATACGGTGGTTGGTATTAAAGGTTCAGTAGCTTTTATAATTCCTCGTCACGATCACTTGTAAGTTAATATTATACATTTATATTGAGGGACATCATTACATCAAAGTAAATTTCATTCTAAATGCAGATAGACAATACATGGGGCATTTTTTACTGTTACTTTCTTTTGCTACTTTAGCGAAAGTTAGATCTTCTAGGTGGTCCAAAGGCTTTCGGATTTTATTACAACTATAAGAAGTAACGTATTTGTTTTGAAAGTTTCTATGCTTTGTATCAGTGTTTGTTTCATTTTCTTTTCGAGCGTGGCTTTATAAAGTCAATATCTTGTTTTATTAAATCATTGTGGTAAGAGGTTCTGAGGAACAGCAGCATGCATCCAGGCAAGAACAGTACCGTTCATAGGCTACCTCAAAGTGTGCCCTATTACCATTCGGCTACTATTGGTGGCTATTATACTCGTACTTTTTTTTTGCTTGGCTTGAACTTTGGACTAAATGACGCTGAAGTTTTTTGGGTCGGCTTTCGACAATTTGACTATATACTCTTGAGTCTGTCTAATTCAAAAGGTATTTACTTTTAGGTTTTCTACTGTTCAGTTTTTGCTGCGCTTTTTGGGTGATATCATTATATCAAATCTTCTGAAAATGTATCGATACCTTTTCAACAAATTAATTAATAAATAAACAAACGAACTAGCAGGTAATTCGTTAATTGAACTCAACTAACTACAAATATTTCTCTTTGATGTATGGCTGAATTCAAATTCACTGGCTTTTGTGTTGTTTTTGTTTTTGATGAACAATTTCAGAAAATTGTGACATTTGATTAATTGCGATATTCCAAAGACATCGCGGTTTTTTGGCTGTAGCTTACTCTTTGATCGGCCTACGCACTGTCAAACATTTATACATCGTCCTAGTGATACCAATCTTTCTAATAAATGCAAATATTATAGCTTGCGATACATTTTCAGTTATAAGTGTGATAGTGAAGTTTTTACGATTGATAGCACTTCTTAGGACAAAATAGCAGAATGGTAACTTAGATGTTCGATTCTTATAAAAAGTAGGTACCTTAGAATGTTGAAGTTATGTAGAACTACGATGTCTAATGATACCTACGGCTGGCTATTGAAGTTTTGAGTGCCCCATAGGTACAGGCAACGCTCCTACATGTCAGTAGCGAAATTCACTCTGCATTCTGAACATTTTAGGACCTGTACGTTAGAAAATCAATACTAGTAGTACGGTTGAGCCATCTGTAAGATAAGCGCAGTTATCTAAAATCAATTCTAGGGTCGGTATTGGAACAGCAAAAGTTACCTGATTTACCTCGATTCAGATGTTTGTCGTCACGTGGCGGCATTTGCATGTACTTCTCATATTAAAATTGTTCTTATGGCGCCCTTCAAATTAAAATTGTGTCGCTTACAAGATAAAGAATTTCCAACTGTGGAAATTTAAAATGCAGCATAAAATATAAATCTGAAGTTTTAAATACTGAGCTATGGAAGCAGGAAAGTCACCTATTTATACTTCTCATCTCGGAACGTGAACATTAGATGGCTCTAGGAACTTGCTTAGGCAAGAATGAGATTTGGAAAGACATTCACAATACCAAATAATCGATAATAATAATGATAAAACCAAAAGAGACTTATTTACACCATTATTGTCCTATATGAGAAGCGTAATTTCAACATTCAATTTTGATACGATTTAAGCAAGAACTAACTGGCAAATGTAGTTGTTACCAGGGTCGGCTTATAATACTGTCGAAAGCGACATAGAATGCAATAATACGCCAGTTCTATCCTTAATTTTATACCTCGGTCACTAAGTTTGTTCACGTGTTATAAAAGCTATGAGGTGGCCCCTTTTTTACAATTTGATTAATTAGTACGTTTGCGACGTGCTAGTTCCTAAGAAGTGCTTTCATATAATACCTAGGGAGGCTTCCAAATTTGATTTATTGATTTCCGTGCATTTTAGTATTTACACGTTTCGTCGAACTATATTGGAAACTTCCTTTATAAATGTTAAAAGACTTTTGGAAAAGACCTGGTCAGTATAGTAAGTTATTTCACTATAGTTCGATAACATCAGCGAGCAAACTTTAGCAAATTGGTAAAATCGTCGGACATGTTGCTCACCCCAACTGGGAATACGGATCGCTGTCGGCGAAACACTTTGCGTTTTCCGTTTTGTTATTTTTATTTTGCCGTTTGTTCTAGAAAAATCTCAAACGCCGACTATATCCGCCGAAAAACGCTTGCAAATTGCTTTACCAGGTTCTTCGGTAACGCTTCACTGTGTCGTTGCGCATCCTAGTTCTAGAGATCAAGTTAATTGGTACAGGCAAGATTTTCCTTTACCTAATACGGCACACATACGGGGTGAATTGTTGACAATTAGCGATCTTCAATACCATGATCGCGGTCGCTACTACTGCGAGGTGCCGGTTAGCGGCGGAGGTGCGGTCAGTGATTACATTGACTTAGAGATACAAAGTGAGTATTCTATGTGCTGTGGTAGTGGCAACTGTAGAAAAGTCCAGCATATAGTAGATGTATCCCTTTAGTACTAGTAGCTGTAGTAGTAAATCCTTCACATCGCTCTGCCTGTTTGAATGTTGTATTAGTTGTATAGATGTTGTTTTCTGCGTATTATAGCGCCTTCTTAGATGTTTTTTTTTATAGCATCTAAGAAACAAACATCTTTTTAGCAACTGTTGTGTACAGTGTATCTAGTTATCCAGCTTGCTGCGATTTTATTTTTGCTTTTCTCTCTGACAAAACATCATTCGTAGAGTTCAAAAGATTATTGTTTACAATTTGAAGGTTTACAAATAAGGTTGAATATTGATAAATCGATATTTTAATTGTCATTTGTACTACTCCCCCTAACTAATTAACATTACTGCAACTTTGATGGTAATTGCAGTTTATTCGAAATACCCGTCCAAATATTAACCAAGCCGAAAAAGAGTTTCATATAAATTTCACATCTCGTCAGGTTTTCATTTAAGCGCTTGGTTTGAAAAATATTTGACTATTCGGAAGGTTTGAAACATTTGTATGTTATTTCATTTTCGTAAGTTTTCTTCTGATTGTTAGTGACAGAAGTTACATTTAAGCAAAAAACCTGAAGTTGAACATTTTAAATAAAAAGGACATGGTGACTTATCAGTCAAAATGATGTTTTGTTCAAGAATCAAAAATAAAGAATCCCAACACCGAGTACTATCCTTAAGCGATCTACAAGAACATTAATTTATATTCTTACATGTAAGTAGCTTATCAGACACGATGCCAAGGTTCTTATTGGTCGTGCAAGAACGGTGATTGCATACCGGATGTCAGGAGATGCGATAGATACGTTGATTGCGCGGACTTCACCGATGAACTATACTGCAGATATCCACGACGGGGTTTGTTAAAAATTTTGTTATTTATAGAAGAATGGCATTTCTAGCACTTGGTGTCTTCCGTACCAGCGTGGGGGAATACTGCTTAACGTGAAAAGTTATTCATGCTCCCGATGGTGTTATATGCATTTCTATACTTCTCAGTTTAAACACACCTTATTAAAAATCAATATTTCCTTGAAATTCATATATCACCATAATACTGAAAAGATGGTGCTTCACTTTTCGAAGAATAACTTTTTCATATACAACCGCTCCTGTGGTCGTCTAAACACTGTAATTTTGCTGTTTGTGTTACAACAACTTCGTCTCGTTTTGCATGATCGAATTAGATCTTGTACATATTTCTACATAGTAGAATTCGTTAAACGAAAGCCGAAAGTTGATGGCAGCTTTTTGATGCTGAAAATTCAGTTCAAGAAGGGACTGGCCTGAATTCGACATCTCAAATTTCTGTATGATTGTATATATTTTGGGGATGTTTACACTTTTTGTGTACGCTGGACAATAACAGTGCAGTCAGAAAATTTGAAAACTCAATTCGATTGTTTCTCACAACATTATCAAATTATCTGACCGGAAATTAGGGCGTTGTGAAAGCGCAAAGTTCTTCTAACGAGTCACTGAACGAAGCTCACACGTCCATTTCAACGAAGAAACAAGTAATTATTTGATATTTCGTGTGTTTGTTTTCTTTGGTGTGGCGTTTCCTTGTTTTTCTTACGCTTATTTGTATCGTGTACACTGCGGAAAAAGGAAAAAATATATGTTTGCTGTTGTAAAATAACCCTACATGTAATGTGGATTTGTGCGACGGTAGGTATTAATGTAGATACCAGTGAGGGCTGGAAGTGACGTAAATGGGCGGTCAAGAACACGATACGGAACGAACATGTACGAGCGAATCGAAACCTTGTCACTGACTTCACATTTACGTTACCATCAGCCGCCACTGTTAGATACCAACAATTCTCTATTCTTATTTTTTTCATTGTGTAGCGCAATAAAAACCACATCATCCATCAAACAACACGTATTTTGATCAAATTAATCTATTTTGTTTTGATTTTCAATGTACAGTTATTTAACGTTTAGGCAAACACCAGTTAGGTTAAACCTTAATAGATTAGTTTGCGGTGTAGTTCTTGTGTTAATTATTGTTTTAACAAAGCAAATATCCACTGATTTTTGTTCCAATAAAAAAAATGCAGAAGAGTACTTTTGATGTTTAGACAAAATCCTAACCTTGTAGATCGCAACAATTTTTTTTGATAAATCAGTAGCTACTGTTAACAATTAGAAGTTAAAATTGGGTACCTAAAACTGCAGCATAAAATGTTGCTGTGGATGGCAATCTTTATAAAACATAGGTACAAAACAAATGATCAAAAATGGCAAACATTCAATAAAGAGGGAATTTGTTTTGTACGTTTAGTTAATTGGTAAAGTAAGGCTTTGTAATCTTTCCTATAATATACGTATGTGTTGTAATGTAAAAAATACCGCTATTACAGTCGTCATGATTAGCGTCATGGCTAACGCTGTTCGGCCACATCCGCTCAAGCAACAACTGCCAAAGTGACGCTCTTCTGCTATTATCTATATCCTTTCGGTTCTTGACTTTCATATTTAAAGCAATTTCTTTACATTGAACTGGATAGAATAACTTTAATTTGATCTCAATTGTAATTTTTCAAATTAAAAATCGCCATTTAATCCGTTATTTGGGAATTATTTACAGAAATGAAATTATGTGTTTCCCTTTTTTATTTGAATTGCAAAGCGCTATTTTGTTACTTGATTTATTTCAACTGTCGAAAGAGTATCAAATTACAAATTCACTTATAAAGAAAAAATATTGAATCGGTATAACTTCAAAATATAATACATTACAACATATGGTACATAATTCTGCATCTTGTATACAATTATGGCTTTTTGTGTATCTACTTACTTTATTTCTGGAACTTTTTAGCCATACTCTTGTAATTACTGTGTTAAATAAATAACGCTCCTCTGATAACAAAAATTAAATGGGGGACCTAGCGGCAGAAGGGTTTGATAAAATATTTTTACTGAGTGTAATGTACATTCTGAATGGTAGCAGGGAAAGCTGAAATTACTACGTAATAACTACCGTGGGGTAAATATCTAAACTTATTTAGACATTTCTTTTCAATATTTTCAAACCTTCATTATTTTCTCCTCAAGACATCGTTGAACAATCGCCTCGTCACTTCTTGCAACCGGTTTTTTTTGTTGTTATCTACTAATTTGAGTTTTTGTTGCTGCCAATGGTATCTTCCGATTCAAAAAATTCTTTCATAATTTCTAACCATTTGGATATTTTAGTATTTAATAATAAAGATAGATTAATTGTGGATATTTTTGACTTGTTTCTTGTACAGTTTATTATAACCTGTTGTACATTGCTATAACGTAGTCCACGTTAATACTAATATTCTTCTCCGTAAAGATATGGTCATTTGTTTACACCGACAATTTTTACAGCTGCGGGTGCTCAACAGCCACCTCAGCAACCACATCCTGTAACTCCAACACTCACTCTTAGTCCGACGTCTGAAGAAGTTAAATACGGAGACTATTTCGACATTAATTGTCAATCGAACGAACCCGGAGTTATCCTAACATGGTCCAAATTAAACGGCCGTTTTGCCGATAATGTACAAAGTTCGGGCGGAGTTCTTAGATTTAACGCTATAAGAACTGAGAACAACGGCATCTACAGATGTGAAACTAGAGGCGCTTCAAGCTACTACTCTAAGGACTTTACAGTTGATATAATTGGTAAATATTCTATAAGAACGGATTAACTGCTGATTTTCCTATTTATTCATGATTTAGATACGGTACAAGAACCAACTGCTCCACCACTAGACATCCAGTACGCACCCCAAGGTGAAAGCATCTATATGGAATGTAAAACCGATCTCGAAGAACCAGTCAACTACGAGTGGTCCAAACAAAACGGAGAAGTTCCACAAAACGTGAATCCATATGCTGTAAGTATATACAGTTAGAGAGCTGATGATATTATTTCATCGTCGTTGATAGTAATATGTAACATAGTTCACGTGGTTTAGAAAGTATAAGAGCTGAGCCTAGGTTGCGATTTCATACATAATAATATGGACCAATAACATTTAAAAAGAAAAAGTTAGCGCAATATCCGTGACGGTTAGCCACGGACGATACAGTGTTAGTAAGGTATACATAACCAATGGTACTTTTCTAACGTCGGATATTGATTGGCTAAGTCAATAAAATCAGTTAAGCGTTGGTCGACAGTCAGGAAATGGTAATCAAACTACGTTGCCAAACGTAAGCAAGTTGATATTGAATCAATTCAGTTGGTGTAGCGTCGGATCAGATGCTAAGCGTTGTAAACATATGACGTCACAATCGGCAGATAAGAGTGAGCCAATTTTTAGAGAATCTTGGTTAAAGGTCGATGCAGGGAAAAGGTAGATAGTTCGCCCAAAGGTCCAACAAGTATGAGGGAACGTTGCCAGCCAATGTCCGGTCAACAGCTCAAAGTGTTCACGTAATGCCGACGCCGCTACTAAAATCGACCTAAGCGATCCGTAATCGGGAGCCAACGTTGCCGTCTATGGTACTAGGGTAAACCTAGTAGGAGCAACGTCCCTTGCATTAACTTATTTTTTGAGCTAGGCTAATTTAATGTAACAATAAGGCAGACGCGATTAAATTGTTCACTGCGCTACCTTTTTCTTAACATCACTTTTTCTGTTGCAGAAACAATTAAGAATTAACGACCTCACCAGCGACGATGCGGGTACTTACATATGCTCTGCATCCAATGGCAGGCAAAGTGTGAATACTCCAACGGTTTTGGTCGTAACCGGAATTGTTCCATACTTCACGCAAGCACCTAATAGTTTCTTGGCCCTGCCAACGATTCCCGATCATTACGCCCGATTGAATTTCGAAATCTCCTTCAAACCTGAAAGCGATTATGGTATGTACTCTTTACACAACAGTTACTCACACTTATTTATTTACACAGATTATTTTTTAACGTAATTACTGCGACTAATTTTGAATTTCTACATTATATCTTGCTGCATCTCATATATTTCTTACATCTATATCTGGAATCTTGTTGGTAACGTCCTTTAATTGAATGTATAGAAATTACTTCTTCCAGAAATGTACAATTTCACTTCATCTCCACTTTAATTTTTTTAACAACCATAGTTGTCTCCGATCAAACAACCAATGTCGTCTGGTTGTCAGTTAACTTAAGAAAGTCCCAAACATATGTAATTTTGTATGTTGGTCATGATTGCTGCTGTTAATACTTTATTCAATTTTATTCCTGTTTTAGGTTTGATCTTGTATAACGGAAACAGGAGGAAAGATTTCGTCTCTTTGGCACTCTCCGGCGGCTACGTTGAGTTCAAGTTCAATTTAGGTCATGACACCACTACTCTGATATCACATGAACCAGTTCAGTTGGCGAAATGGCATACGGTGAAAGTGAGACGCGATAGGAAGACTGGTAAATTTTAAAATGTCCTGATTAATGTTATTGCTAATTCCTTAATTTCTCTAGCCGTTATGTACGTTGATGGAAAAGGACCAATAACGGAAACAGGCAAAGGCAAATATTCCGGATTAACTCTTACAGATCCACTATACCTAGGTGGCGTTCCTGATTATCGTAATATTCCAACCGACATTGATATTAAGACAGGTTTCGTGGGTTGCATAAGTCAACTAAAGGTCGGACATAATTATTACGATCTCCTCAGAGAAGCTTCCGTTAAAACTGGCGTAACCACCTGCGAGACATGTCAAGAAAACCCATGTGAAAACCAGGGAGTTTGCCAAGAAAGTTTATCTAAAGAAGGATTTACGTGCATTTGTACGGAAGGATTTAGTGGACCTACATGTAACAAAGTAGCTTCTGATTCGTGCACTCCCTGTAAATATTCTTCCATTTCCAACCTACATCTTTTACACCACAACATCATTTTTAGATACTTGCGGCGTTGGAAGATGTGTCGATAATGAATACAGCTATGAATGCCACTGTCCAATAGGAAGAACGGGAACCCATTGTGAACAAGAGGTCACCGTTTACGAGCCGGCTTTTACAAAAAACGCGTACGTCGCGTATCCGCCATTGAAAACACCAAGACGTTTAAAGATCAACTTGAAAATCAAACCTAAAGACTTAAGCGATGCTATTCTGATGTACAGCGCTCAAGATTCCGAAGGTCATAGTAACTTTGTAAGTTTAGCAATCAAAGACGGTCACGTGGAGTTTAAATACGATGTTGGAAATGGTACGTAATTACTTTTTCCGTGAGTTTTTCTTGTATTATTAATTACATGCATTGCTTCTAGGTCCTGTTGTTCTTAGAAGCGATAATCAACTCAAAGCTGGCGAATATGCTACCATATCGGCGACGAAATCTTTATCTGAAGGACGTCTAACGGTAACTGGCGGTAATGCGGTAGTTGAAAGACATTTGAGTCCCGCCCAACCAGTATCTTTAAATACACCGTTATTCCTTGGCGGTGTTAACAAGGCTGAAGTAAACGTAAACCCTGCTGTTGGAGTGTCGTCCGGCTTCAGTGGATGCATTGCCGAGGTAAAACTGCATTATAACATTGGTGATTGTTTATCTGAGCGATTACATCAATTACCTGAAAGTTTCTTGTTTCATCTTTATAATGACGTATTCTTGTACCTAATGTTTCCTTTTTACAAAGATCGTTCGTCCATTGTGACCTAATATCCCTTCTCTTGTAGTTTAATGTAGCTGGGGTTGACAACATCATTGATTCTGCCACCGGTTCTGCTAATGTACTGGACTGTGCAACGCTAAGTACCGATCACAATGACTTGTCAAACGACATCAACTCAGATAAGACCCAGTATAGCCATGGCAACAGTGGCACAGGATGTTCCAGCAATCCTTGTTGGCACGACGGACAATGTTACCCTCTGTCACCAACTGAATACAAATGTTCTTGCGTAAACGGCTATACGTAAGCAACAAGTAACATTTGTAACGTTTCCTTTTACTATAATTTAAATATTACAGTGGACGCGACTGCGAAATCCCCCCGAATCAATGTGATCAGCTTCAACCTTGCGAAAATGGAGGGATTTGCGAAGGAACCACTGCAGGATACCGTTGCATTTGTCCGCTAGAATATCAAGGGACTAACTGCGAGCAAAGGCAACACGTCGGAAACGAAGCTCATTTTGAAGGGAACGGCTATCTAGAATTTGATAGAAACTTACTTCCGCACAACTTCGAAGAAGAAGAAGTGATTGCCTTACAACTATCGACCAACGCCAGTAACGGACTCGTCTTTTGGCAAGGACAGGGGCCCAACGAAGACGGCGTAGGCAGGGACAACATAGGACTTGCAGGTTTGTTCAAATTAGAATGTTGATATCTATCTGATTATTTCTTATGATATTTAAAAACAAAACTAAAGCTACCCTGCTAATTGTGATAACATTCTTTTCTTTAATACAGTCGTTGACGGATATCTTCTTTTCACATTCACGGCGGGATCTGAACCTGTCGATATACCAAACAGACACCTTCGAATTGACGATGGCAAGGTTCATACGGTGGTATTGAAGAGACGTGGTAACTATGGATCTATTGAAATTGATAATGAATATCTAGAGCACGGAGAAGGCTCGTATGCAAAAGGAATCGATATCCAAGGCAACATCTACTTAGGTAAATTATTTTTAAATATGGTCAGTTGTTTTCAGTTTGTTATTGATTTTTTTCCATAGGCGGCGCACCTAACGTATCTTTGATGACCGGAAGATTCAATCAAGGATTTGTTGGCTGTATTCATGCATTCGAAGTGCAAGATTCTCATACCATTGAATTAGGCGCGAAGGCTATCTCTGGCATTAACGTTAAGCCTTGCTCCAGGTAAATGTCATATACTCTACAAATAGGTTATTTAGGCATGCGATAATACCATTCATTTGGGTCAGTTTTGTTCGATAATTCGCTTGTTTTCGGTGTAATTCATTATTCTTAATATGTATGGCGAGAAGGGTCAACATTTTTGTAACGAAAATAATCAGGAAGGCTTCCTAAACGTGTTCCGGGTTTGGTTTGTGAGTGAAACGTCGAGTTTTGGATTAAGCATGATACGGCCCAAACGCGGAACACGTTTAGTTTTAGAACACGGACATATCAATTTTCAATTTAATTTGTTTCACCCTTTGCTTTGTAACATTTGACCCCTTTAGCAATAGCAAGCATCTACATACATGACGTAATATACATCTTTCTATTTGAGTTAACTCTACTTAATGATATAATAGTACAAATTAACTTTCATCAATTTTAATTTCACGCTGCTCAACTAACAGGCTGAGGTGGATTCCGTCCTCGCTAATATTCACCGATCCAGATCAATTCGATGAAATCATTCTGCCTCCTCCTGTTAATATAATCCATCCCAAACCATCCAGCTTTGCCAGCTTCCCTCAAAAACCAATATACTGTATACTATTTACCGCAGCGTGTATACACCTATTTTTCGCTGTACTCATGGAAGAGGTATGACTGTGTTAAGAAATTATATTGTAAAGAATATAACGCAATAATTTTTTACGAAACTTATGAATTAGGGTAAAGATATATACGCAAATTTTGATGTAATTGTATAATTGTTGGAATTCGCTTTCTTGTTGTCGTTTTAGGTATTTCAGAGTAAATGAATAGTACTAAAACAAATTTAGTTACTGTCAGTATTTGCAAAAGATGATTTTCGAATGGCGAGTGAGTCAACTTAAGTATGATTCATGCTTAATTTGTGAACAAATAATTAAAATTAATTATTTTTGATTTTACAAAAAAAAAAGAATGGTAAAGGAAGAATTTTTTTGCTTTACCTTAGAGAAACAAATCTGCAGTGAAAATTACAATAATAACTTAGGTGGGTTGATTATCGAAAGAAAAAAAACAACAAAGATCTTTATTACAGTATTCCAACAAAAATTAATTAATTATTTTACTGACTCTCCACCTTCATCGCTACATAATCCAGTTCTCCGACACAGCCTTGAAATCCTATTCTGGATTTCCCATTGTTAAAATCTTTTAAAATCAAAAATAAAAATGTTTTTCCTCTTGTAAACTCGATCCGGGCACATACTGTGGTCATTACTGCAACGCATAACTAAAGAAAAATAAATTTTACCCAAGGTGAAGATAGCTAAACATCAAGGATAATTATTTATACAATTACATCAGAATGTAAAAACATGTACTTGACTAATGTGTAAGATCAATTTTTTTGTAAATAATTTAATTAAAAGAATATATAACAGACTGACGCTATTTTGTTGCATTGCTATACTGTTAAGGACTTATTTAAAAACGGTAAGGTTGGTAGCAAATTTACTGTACTTAATTTTTACCTGATATATTGCTTCATCCAATAGTTAGAAAGAAACAAAGCAGATTTAATCGATGACATTGATTTTGGTTTGTTTCTAATGCGGAATAGTGGAATATTTTCTACGCGGGCGAATATTTAACAATGGATTTTATTTCTGTTTCAGCTCTTACGAAGAAGAAATTGTGCACTAGGAAACGAAATTAGTTATATAATTATTATTTGATGTGTACAGGCAGTTTAATAATTTGGAATAATTTAATCTCAATTTTTATTGGGTCCCCTGTTTGTGTTCATTTTATATATATTTTTTGCATTATGGGAGCTTCTACTTCGCGTTGAGTTCATAACAAACGACGTCAACTCAATTTTTAATGATATTTTTTTTACTCGAATTTATAAATGATTATGTTCTTAACCGTGCGCTGTATTTCATCACCTAACTTGCTTCTACGTCAATATTTTTAGCTTTTTTTTTTAATTTGAAATGCAGCACAATTAGTATTACATATTTTCATACTGCCATTATTCTGGTCCCACGATTGTCCTTTTTTTTAATTTTTACTTATCACTTTTTACAATTGATTACGATAACGACGAGACATGTACAGTAATAAAAATTGTGCCATTATAGGAATAGATATTCTTGAGGTTGGTATATTATATAACACTGTTATAGAAAAACCTGGAAAAATGGTCCAATTCTATCTGTAAATTTATATTCTTTTTGTTTAATTTTATTTTATATTTGTAGTAATTATTAATATATTGTAATGGTGCTAGTAACAAAATATATTGCTTTTTTAACTTTTTGTGGTCGCATTTAAATCAGGGTTTCAAAGATGTATCTTTTTCGGAACTATGTCTTGCGCAAAAAAAATACCACCTCCAAGAATGAAAAAATTAATTTGCCCTATCAACAGTAAAGTCGAATTGAATGAAATGTAATCGCTCAAGCATATATATATTTGTTTTAAAACACTGCCAATTTTTTCTTCATTTTTGTGTGCTATTTTAACCCAAATACTTATATGTACGTAGTCATACTTCTGTTGTCTCTTGAATAAAATACTATTTAATCATTTCTTAACTTCTTTTGAATCCCGCATTTAAAAGTAATTGCGAAAAGTTATGTACTCACAGTTTTCTTTATTCGGAAGAAAAGGTCGACATTTTGAAATCCTGAATTAAACATTCATACCCAAAACCTTATATCATGTGATTTTATAAATTGAAACTAAAACGTATCAGTAATGGTGATTAAAAT
This sequence comes from Marronus borbonicus, assembly GCA_902655005.2. Lineage (NCBI taxonomy): Eukaryota > Metazoa > Arthropoda > Insecta > Coleoptera > Scarabaeidae > Marronus > Marronus borbonicus. The sequence continues at coordinate 39,825,937 of LR737380.1, read as the reverse complement.
ATAAAGTATATTATATAAAACGATATAAGCTAGCCTAAAAAAGAAATAACCATTTTATAATATATACACAAGAAAAGCTTATGTAAATTATAAAAATAGTCTTGATATTGCAAGGCAAAAAAATTTCTGTCCAAAACTACTACGTAAAGAATAGTTTTAGGAAAACTACAATTAAAATACCGTCTAATGTTACATATATATATAATTAAAATATGTTGGGTAACAATTTTTAAATTGTTTAAAACTGTTGAGAGCACATGTTGAAAGAACTGTTGAGAGAACGTTACCCGATACCTATTTCTTCTGGAGACAAAAGTGTATATGTGCATTTTCAATAACTCAAGACAATAATTACTATATATAAATAAATGTATGTGAGTATAAAAGTTGTTTTATTTCATCAACCCTACTTAATAAGTTAAGTAACATTTAAAAAAAAAAAGTAATAGAATAATTGTAAGTTGAAAAACACTTAATAAAAGAAAATAGTGCCGCAAGTAGACATGGGTCACGCCATCATCCTGGGAGATCTCTGCGAAACTTAATACTATGTACCGCGGTGCATATTGAACCCGTGGGCGCGGTTGGTAGTTGAAAAGCTAAGGTAAGAGAGCTGAGAATGTCGATACTCAACCGTGTGAGCATTCCCTCCCATAAAGGATGATGCGTAATAATTTTCCAACATGCGATTGTTGACTTGAGATTGAACATGAGCCACGAGAAAATCTGCTAACGACCCTAGTAAGATTCGAAGGCAAAGCTCTAACTCTGCTACGATCAGGGGCAGGTCCTTTTACCAATGGGCAATTGGACCATTACATTGTAATAATAATATTTATTAGATCAACATATTACGAAATATTCAAATAAATTGCAAAACTTACATAAGACTATATTCTGACAATATTGCACATACAAGTGATGAGAATGATTTCAAAGAGTTTCTGCAATATAACACCAACGCTATGCAATTACGCTGCAGTAAAGAAAGCGTAGGAACGTTAGCAAATAAATTTTAGATGTCTATTTTTTAAACAAGCTATCAATACAGCTTATGGTAAATACTCTCATCTGCCAGAGAGCTACTGATCTTTGGCTAAAGCGACTGTATTTCCACTCACGGTATTTTTTCTGCGGAAGAGGAGAAGGTTGGCGTTATAGAACTTATAACCAGAATATTATCTACAACTACTACATTGCACCGCATTCCGTTAGGGACGGTAGAGCCGCCTACACATATTTTACGAATTAGTGGCAAATATATGAAAATTATAAATTGACGAATTTTAAGCTTAGACTTGAAAATGCGTTGGAAAAGTATTAAAATTTTATATGTATAACCTATTCCGATGGCATTTTGCGTTAATTAACGTACACGATTGCGCTTCCCTATAAGTAAAGTTTTACGTAATTAATGCAAAATGTTATCAAAAATGTCAAATGTTAAAAAACATATAGGATGTTCCGCTTAAAATAGCGATGCGATAAAATATTTCATACCCAACGGAGCATCTGAATCTTGCTATCTATTTAGATAAAAATTTGAGGATAGGGCTGCAGTATGGTGGAAAAGCCTTGGTAAGTATCAGAGGACCTCAGGAGAATAACAACAAAGAATTATAAATTTTAATTCGGAAGGTAAGTAACGAGCCTGTGATTTAATAACCAACCACGATACTAATTAGTAAGTGAATAATTAAAAAACATTAGTAATGTAATAGTAAGCTATGAGACTTACGTGCATAATAATTTTGAAATCTTAAAGGGAGAATTTTTCAACTAATGTACTTCCTTCGCAGAATGATTAAATTTTAATTATGGAAATTTTTTTTCGTTAAGTGAAATTTTGTAACGATAACGATAAAGTATGATACGCATGACCTACCATTTCACAAGAGAAAATACTTTAATCTTTATTACAATCTCAATTTCAAAAATCTCAAGAACAGTTATTGTTAGGGGTAAGGTGCCCTAATTAAAATTATTTACATACAATGTGTGGAATCGATTATGCTCATAGAAAATATACCAATGTATTTAAAATAAGGAAGTTGCTAACCACTTCCGATTCAACCGGAAGTACTTTGTAGGCGAGAATATTTCAAATTAGTAGTTTTGATACTATAACTGCTCCAAAAGAGGTCCATTTTTGGTGAATTTTGTCCTACATTCACGGTCTAGTGTTGCTTTACGGTCAGATTCCCACAGTTTTCCATAAATTTAAACCAACCCGTAAATTTATTAATTATTGGTTAAATATAACACTTTTATACTTATCGAAATCACTTCGTATATGTTCACCACTATCAATTTCAAGCTGCCTTGGGTATATATTAATTGCAAAATTTATTTAAATTTAATCTTTACGTTTGCGATACTCGGCACCTGGTAGAGAAGAGGCCTACATTCATTTACACATACATATGTATGTCTTCGACATGTGTGACAAGTTCTTCAGCATTTCGTTTGGGATATTCTACGGACGGCAGCGCGTGCAGCGTTTTTTTCCCGTCGCTTCGCGAATTATCATCGTTAAGTCGACGATGCGCGTGTTGCAAACGCGTTTCGTTAGTCCAACTATCGATATTTAGATATGCTCTTGGCAATAACAATATGTAACAAGCATCGAAACGATACATTTACGTGCATAGAGTCGTTTCGTCAATTGGCGATTTTAACATTGAACTGCTAAGTTCAAGGTCAACGTCGGTGGTGTATCTTGAGCGTTCTCGGTCCATACAGATCTTCACGTCGCAGCACCACGGCGACTGCACAAAGAGAGGTCCCAGTAGGAGTGGGAGGAACCAAATGGTACCAAACAACAGAGGCTGCCTCGTGTCTGCAATGATCCCCGACCAGATTCTTGTTTCTACTTTAAGACACCGGTGTATGTACGCTATGAGCTTCTATATTCCGTTCTGATTCGTTTAATAAATTTGAAATCGAAGCCTTGGGAAATACCGCGCGGTTGAATTAGTTGAATGCGGACAATGTAACAGATTCGACAAAGATATGTACGAATTCTAATATAGAATTACTATTTGTGTATTTAGTGGTGTTAATTAAGGAATTTCACGTTTCAATATTGACTCGGCGATGAGTTTCGTTAATACGTTTCTTTTCTTCAATGAAACCGGCAAAAGACTCGCGTGTGATACATGTGTGCACGGCAACGTGAAGATTCTCCCATTTACTACTCACGAACGAGATATATTTATTCAGGTACGCGTATATCACTCTATAAATTCATTTCCATCGATCTATTTAAAAGAGTAATCGTATCCTGTTTGTAAATGGATGCATCCTGTTATTTTTAATTTGGAAAGGTAGCATATATTGTATTTCTAGTAAAATATTACTAACACACCCTACCATAACAAGAGTATGTCAATAACAAGAATCTTTGGCAATTTTGTTTGGCAAATTTTTCAAATACGTATTTATACCTGTATGTATAAATAAGTTAATGCGTAACGAATATATGTATGTATTATCTTATATTCGATGAGAAATACTGGATAATTTAGAAATTTGTTTAAAACACGAAATTAAAATTTCGGTTTAACTTTACCACGCTTATATCGTAACACGGTTTAAGCATTTTACTATACAAAACTCCCCAATTCGCTAATTAGTTCACAAAAATTCTATTGGAGCGTGTACAAAACTCGATAGCCGGCGCTGAATAAATCATGGTAATTCACATAAATACGTAATCATTGGGTGAAATATTTTAGCATGTTATTCGTTGTTGTGTGGTTATGATTCACGCGATGTTTTATTCAAAATGTTTGCTGTCGTTTATGTAAAATTTACGGCATATGGTACCTCTTCTTATTTAAGAAATGCAAAATGTTGTATAGGGGAGTACATAAATTATTTTTTATTTGAACATTATAGATTTGCCTGCAATATGGTTTTGGTTTACTTTATAGTTTATATACTTTCTGAGATTGTTGCATCAATAGCACATAAACAATAGAATTCGTTTATAATTATGCCAATGTACCGGGTGCAGCGAACAAAGAATTAGTAAATTCCTTAAGTTCGTAAGATTTCCAGGATGGTTTGCCTAGAGATGACCAAGGCAGGTGAAATTATTACTTTATTGCAAGGACTAGACAGACTCGTGTTTTGTCGACTCTCGGGGAAACCAGTAGGCAACACGCACCCTTTCTTATGAGACGAATAGACACGAGTCTGTTTAGTCGCTGCGAAAAAGTAATAATTTCACCTGTCTTTGTCATCTCTATTTATGACCCTAAATGCGTATTAGCAAATCACGAGTTTTCGGAACATATATTTGTTATTTTTATTCATTTATTTGAAGGAATAATCAAATCAAGTTACAGTTACGAGTAAAAGGGCCTGATTTCCAAGCTACCTTGTAGATTGTTTAATAATTATCTTTGTGAGTGGGTGAATATGAAACCAGCGTCAATATTAAACAGACGTTGCTGTCAATTTAAAAAATAGCATAATATTTCCTTGAACTATCCCTAAATAGTCTGTTAGATAAGGAGCACATGAAGTTGTACCCATTATTGAAATTTAAATTAACGGTGTGAAAACATAGAAACCAAAATTTAAAATAAAAGACAACGAACCAAAATTATTTAGGTAAAAAAAAAGTACCTAACAGGTTACTGTCTCTATTAAATTGATGAATTTTTTAAAATTTGTGACGTGTTTAAAATGAAGAAAATAAATATTATTATTAAGCTCAAAATCTACAATTGGAATTGCTTATTTAAATTTCTAAACTGAAAAATATCCCATAAAGCTGCGTTTATATTAAAAAGGAGAATACAAGCTCCTAAGCTAACTTGTACACTTGCAAGCTAATAATATACCTTGTCAATTCTGATGTAAAATGTGTGTGTTAGATCCGTTTCATGTGTTAATTTAAAATTAACAAGAACAACAACAGGAGATAATTCAATTATGCATTTAACAAAGTAATATTATTTCTAATTTAGTTTCCAATGTTCCAAAGTTACCACTACTTAGCATCTCTGAGTTAATCCGAACACTTTCATCACCTTTTAGAGCACCTATTTTCGTTATCCTGTTAATAGGTTCTAAATTAGAATTGGTTCATCAATACTTGGAGCAAATGATATAAGTTATTGATGTAAGTTTGAATTGTAAACGTTTCCTTTTGCATACCAGTCTTTTTCTTGCGTATGGTCAGAATACGCGAAGGTTTACCGACAGTTCCCAAAGAAACCCGCTCTCATCTGCGTTATAAACATTATTACCCCCACGTATTTCGATGTATGATGACACAAAAGTATACTTGGACAGCCAGCAAGCGACGAAGCAGTATGGGCAGTGTACACAATGTTCATTTTCGTACAGGTTTATTGTATTTCCTCCAAGTTTACTTTGGTGCCATCATACGTCTTGCCTATATGATGGTCTTACGAATTTGGTTACCTTCCTAGAATCGCTTCCATTTCTTGGTTTAATCTGGATTGTGCACGGAAAGCGGTGTTTTACAACGCTCGGTGGGTCCTACAAATTTGCTAACTTTCAATCCGATCGGTATTCTCTTGTAAGGAAAATAATTTTTTTTTGGATTTTGTACCAAAAGGCTGTTACATTAGCCAATTTTTTTCAACGTCAAAGAATAAATTACCTAATTTTTGTTTCCGCCTTTTACTATTTCAAATGCAGAGACAGACTTAGGCGAGAACAATAATCAAGACAATAACATTTACATGCATGTAAAAAAAAGGAAAATTTTTTATACTACCGCTATCAATCCACGAATGGATCAACATTGGAACTCTTGAATCGGAATGTAATAAAGAAAGTATTGCTGAAATCAAAATATGATCAATACTCACCTACTACCTAAACCCCTTAATCTGAAATAAGAATACTTACAATCAAATTAGTATTTATTTTAATACCTCCACCATGCTTTGCTGTAAGTCTAAATACTCCTTCTTACACATTTCACAGATTTTATCTAAGCATGGCTTACAACATCTGATCTAAACAAAAAAAAATATGTTTGCACCGTCAGGTTCGCTTTCCATTGCTTAACTTATGCCCATTGAAGTGTAGCGTCGAACTTCTTTCTTTGAAATAAACCGCTTTCTAGTTGCGGCTCCCCTGGATAAACTACGATTTCGAATAGTTTGAAGATGTAGCTGCATGCTATATTCCTTTTATATGTCCACTGCTATCTTCAAAGCAGATGCTGATAATATTCGATCAAAGGTAAGTTTTCGTTTTCCGCTGGTCTAAATTTGATGTTCCTTTGTATTGGTTGCATTACTAAATCTTTGAACTTTTCACATAAGCTGTGAAATGTTTTGTACTTCAATACCCATTTCTTATCTTTATTATTTCAGTTTCGCATAACCACAGACCGTTCGCATTGTTTATTGATACACGCTTCTTTGTGGCAATGTTATTATTTTTTTTTACATATTAATTAATATAAAACCCAATATTCTTCACTCCTTTACATTTCATTACATGTCCATTACGCATCTTTGTTTTATTTTGCTTGTTATTGCAAAAGTGTTGATTTTTTACATATTGTACGCTGAACTTCCCTTCATTGCGGAAGTGAGTAAGCAGTTATTATTATCATTTATCATTAACTGCGTTCTGAAAGCTTTCTACTACATTACATGCGTTCCTTTTTTATGTAACATTGGTAATACGTTATATTGGTCCCGTCCGCAGTTGCAATTAGTAAGCAAATGCATGTTTTTGTTGTTTAGTAACGTTTAGTGGACGGGAATTATTTCTAGCAAACCGCAGTGCATGCATAAATTTAAAAAATTTACTTATTTATAACATTCACTATCGAAACATACTCGCTAGCCTATATTTATTCTAAGTTCCGTTCTGATGAAACGAGGATTCCCACACATCGAACAAAAATAAATACGTCGTAAATGCGTCATTGTATTGTCGATGATATCTAGACGTCTATGAAAACAATAGCGTACTAAAACAACTTATACAAAGAAAGGTAATAAGTTTGTCCCCAAATTTTGATTGTTTATTCGAGAATTTATGGTTTTGTAGTACTGTTAATTTTTTAACCACTTGGTGGTCCCATTGTGGTAAATATTTGTACGTTCATTTCAAGAGGATGATAACCAAGCAAAGTTGTTTTGAAAAAGAATGGGTTTTAAATACCACGTTTCTACCTTAAAGCTGATAAAGGCGTAAAATGATCTTGGTTATTTCTAAAGTGCATGTAAGTTGTAATATGTTCGTGTAAAATTACTGTAACTATCGGTGGTTACTCGTGACCACTGCACCTATCGAAGAATTACTTATTTATTAGAGATTTTTAATCTCTAATAAATAAGTATATCTTAATATCTTGTATTAAGATATACTTATTATTGAAGAGAAGTTCAGAAAAAAATTTTGCATATTTTACATATGCATATTATATAAAATTTACTTATAAAACATTTCAGTTTAGTTCTTATGAAGATTTTTTGTAAAAAGATTCGCGCATTTGAGTATTATTTGCAGCTCCATAACTGCTTTAATTTTAAAAATTTAATTGATACAAATAATTGACAGATTACAGGAACACTTCACATTGATAATGATTGCATTTTTGCTTAGGATAGCATACTCATATACAGTTCGTTCCATTAAAAAGAACGGTTTCAAAAAGCAAAATACCGTAAGCGTAGTTGTTCTTAATTATCGGCATTGGGCGCCTAAAAGCAAGAGATCAGTAAATGATCAATATCAAGAATATGAATCAGGAACAAATTTCATCCGTATAAAATATTAGAGGATATTAGACAAGACGAGCCAAAACGCAAGAATTTTGGACAGACAGCCGTATTTCATAGCAATGGGTATGTGAGCAAATATAATTTTCAATGTTATGCGGACGCAAATCCCCACATAGGATACAAAACTCAGCGTCAAAATAAATGGTCGGTTAATGTTTTGGGGAAGTATCATTGGTATCACTGTAGTTGGACCACATTTTCTTGACGGTCCCTTAAACGGAGCAATACACATAAACTTTGTTGCTAATGAATTGGTAAGTTTAATAAAAGATGTACCAGCCGGTGTAAAAGTCAATATGTGGTATTAGCATGGTGGAGACCCAAGCGCGCGGCAGAAAAGCAGCTGCTGCATGAAATGTATAGAAATTGAAAATTTACGTTCCCTTTAACGTAACGAGCAGCTTCAATTAAGAATCTTCTTATTTAGTGAATTACATTATTAATATTTCTGGTTGGTTTATTTTATTGTTAGTTGCACAAAAGGTAAGCGAGAGGTTTGTAATTTTTTGTTTGTCATTGTACAAGGTTATCTAGTTAGAGCGGTACCTACATAACAATAGCACACATGTCGCTACTTGCTACATACAAATAAAGCACCAATGTATACGGTTCGTTAATATTTAACACACAAATATTGCGTATCTAATTTAAAAGCTGGATCGCTTTAGTAGTTTAAATAAAGTTGTCTAAATATTGCAGCGTTTTATGCTATCATAATAGTCTTTACGCGTAATATTTAGTTCAAACAAAATTTCCAACTATATCTTGCGTATTGGGGCGAGTACTAACAATAAACGACATCCAACTCCGATAAACACGGCTTATTCTGCATTAGCAACATGCATTCATTTTATATACCACCAAAATCTATCCTTTCAGCTTATGTAACGGTAAAAGTGAATATATTCTGTATCGAATGTAATTCCTTTAGGATAAGGATCAAGCTACAGTGTGTAAAACATCAGAAATTGTGTAATTTGTTAATATGCAAATCGCTGTGTTATAAAATCAAGCAGCTGAAGCCTAAGATTATACAGGCAGAAGGCAAATCCGCGAAAAGCATGTTCCTATTGAATAATTTTATTTTGTGTAATTTTTCGAATCGATTCAGCCTCATTTTACGATACTGATGTTTCCTTTAAAAATTATTTTGCGAAAGGCACAATATACCTGTAAAATATGTAGATTCAAAGGTAAATAATAATAAGGTATATCAAATACATTTGCTTATTTCTCATAAAATAATATCCTGTTTACTTCCAAAATATTGTCTTGCTCCACAATAGCGTACTGCTTCTCGGCGGTTTTGATGCAAAAACAATGTAATCTAAACTTTTACCGAACCAATAACATAAAATTTATAACAGAGTGCCTAAGGGAGCCAAGATGCTGTCGCTTGCTGCGTTTAAGAGGTATACGCGTCAACAACAGAATGAAGATTCTTTAATATGGTTATTTCGTTTACATTTATGTGTATTGGTCGGATGGAGGAATGGTTGTAGTGTTTTTCACTCAAACCAAATCGAACCTTGTGATTTTTTCCCAGTCTGCGATTATTTCTTTTCTATTTGTTCTACTGAAGCGTCCGTAGTTATTTGGCAATATCAAACCAGTCACTGAGAATATCGCAGTGTATAATCAAAAAAGAGATCTATATGTGGCTTTTATTGACAATGATAAACGTGTATCTGGATATCCAGGAAAGATTCAACCTAACCAAGGAAGATCTTAACTGCGTTGTGATTTACGTGCAAAATCAATTACCTCCCAACTTTCTACAGAGATGGCTTAACGCTCACAGAATGAAACACCGATTCCTAAGTGAAAGTGCTGAATGATTAAATGGCGATGTCGTTGTACCGTTACAACAATCACATGCTGCTGTAGAAACCGGCACACTATAAAAAGTTTGTCCATGTAAATCACATGAAGATTCAACCGAAAGTGCAAGAAGATGGAAGCTCACCAATTTACTGCAACAAATTCGGCATGCGCTTTTACAAGGTTTGGGAGCAGAGAATGAAAACAGAAAAGCGAATATAATTGAAGCTTTGATGAATTCATCAACACAACAAGCGGATTGTTAATCGTATCTTGTTTGTAAGCCAAGGTATGGAATAGTCTTTGTAGTAAGCAAGAGCCATTGACTTTAATGGCAAATTCGGGTCTGTCAAAAAGTCAATATAATGAAATGCGCTTTTCTTCAATTATTTCCATCGTACTATTAAATTCAATTTGCGAAAATTGAATGTTATCCGGATGTATCAGCCATAACTGAAGAAGCTAAAAATAAATTAGCGAAAATTTGGTCAATTAATAAAAGAATTTAAAGAATGCGTTATTACATCTTTTACATCTTTACCATCGAGTAGAAAAGAATTTTAGCATTGAATTAAGTCTGTTTAATGAAAAAACCTATTAGTAATCCATATTTATACATACATATATTATATATATTTCCGAGTTATACATGTGTATATAGAGATTAGTTTAAAAGTCCCATACACGACAGATATGGCCGTTAACAAATATTTACCACAGGCCATATACAGGACAAAACCCTTTTACATCACGCTTTACGTTACCCACGAATTTTTAAAAACAATTTTTATCGCAAATTACACACACATAGGTTGAGTTTATCCATTATCGAGCGCTAACAGATACTTTGTATACGGTATATTACACGCATTTTTTATCTTTGTTACAGGAGACGCCGATAAAATACTGAAAAGAGAAGTTCCGTGACATCGGCAAACACTTTTCCGATTGCGACACCGTGTATTCTCCGATCTTAAATACACAGCCCGCTGTTTGCCGTTGATAAGAGGCAGCGTAGTGTCTAACGTGCATTTAAAAATCATCTTTTGACTATACAGAGCACAGGCGGAATATACGTGTTCCGGTTCGAGTTGGAGGAATTATTTGCGATAGAAAAGAAAAACATTGCGTGCTTGTAAATCAAGGTTGTGCGGTGACAAATAGTTTTTTCCTCGGTGTAAGCTATTGCAATTGCGGTTGCGAACAAGTAATCGAGTTTTTAGTTCGAATTACCTACGACAAGCATTTACTGGATTCGCGGTGCTACAGGATTACTAGCGAAAATGGTAAGCAACAATCAATTACGTAAATAACAGATTGTATGAACCTACATATTGCGCCTAAAGCAAATCCCTGCCTTCAAATTTTACAGTTTGCTATTAAAGGGGAAACACCGAGTGTTGTATTTGCAGCGGGCAAGCTCGAATTATAGGGAAACTATAATTATGAACATAAATCATCATGTATTGCATTGTCCATTATTTAATTTTTATTTAACAGAGCAAATATCTTTATTGTTTCATATATTCCGTTTGAAGCCTCTTCTATGGATTATTTTTTTTCTACAAATACAAGGACGGTTAAATTACAAAACAATTGACTTTTTTCGCAAAAAATTTAGATCAATTACTTTTTCACATCAGAAAATAAGTCTTCATACATTAATCTATATGATATTGCAATAAATCATCCTCTAGTGTAATTTTAAATTGCAAAACAATTTACACAAGTCACAGAATTATCATCTTAACAATATGTATGTACGAAACAACTTAATAAACTTATATAAAACAACAATAAAATCGCCCAGAGTAGTAACTATCGTATTAATAAGTCATCTGCAAGCTCAAACGGCTTTAAGCACAACTGTAGACCGTCTTTTCCCGATTTGGCGATTCCACTTCGACTCTCGAGTGTAATGAATATCATTTATGCGAGAGTACTAAAACTGACAACAATCCAGCATAAATTATATTACTTTGCATTGTTGAAATTTACGACTTTAGCTTAACAATGTACTTCTAGACGTGCGATAATTAAAGACCGTAAAAAGCACTTAAAAACCTTAAAAACCTAGTTCGCAGTTTTTGAAGTAAACGCACTTGCTACGTACTAAATTTTAGGTTATTGATAAAATGAAACGAAAGAAATTCGCCAATGACGCGCGTGACTCATCACGAATGGCGGGAAGGTTATTAATTGCATTCGACACTGCGGATCGTCCCATAAAAGAAGTATTACAATTTAATTAACCTTACTCAGAGTTAAATTCACAAAGTCATGCTGACGATTATAAATTTTCGCTCGTTTATGTAACAGCTACAGCATTCATTTAATCTTACCATAAAGAATTGTTGCAACGTACACAGCGCCCAAAACAAACTACGTTGATGTTTATTGAAAGTATGGCATAAAGAGCTGGGAAGGCACCACTTTCCGAGTCGGCGGAGATGACCCTCCGTATTCTCTATCTGCTAAGAGAATTGGTGGTGAGAATTGATGAACGGCGCATTACGGTATTTAAAACAACGTATTATCTATGCTTAATCATAACTTCTGAATTCGTTTGTGGTTACTATACATCATCGCTTCGATCAAGCGATCACGAGGATGATGTAAAAAAATCACGTAATTTCCGGAGAAACAACTCAATACCATATATAATCATCCTGCTGAAGAATAAATTTACGCACTTGTCTAAGCTAAAGCAAAACTTTTGGTTTCGACGGTAAAGGTACTGAAACAAATGGTAACCGTTAATAATTTTGTCGTCGCGGCAATATCTACCAATAAACGACAACACTCCTCATGCATCAACATAATATCAACCAAAATGGACGAATACGTTTGCCATTGCCTGTATACAGTTGATTCATCGCCTATAGCAACTTTTTTATTGTTTCTGAATGTCAAACAAGGAATGCGTGGACAGCGATTTGTATCAGCTCAAGAAGCTATTCAAAAACCATGGTTTGCCGATACTACTTCCAGAATTTATTTTCAGTGACAAACTATACTACAAAAATTCTCATTAGTTGCATTTGTAGAGTTTTTAGAAACGACATATTCGGAATTATAAGAATAATAAGTAACTAGAAAAAAATCAATATTCGTTGTATGGACATGCTGATGTCTAAATTGTATCATAGACGTGCATACATGGTGTTTGTGCAAGTCATCTTAATTCCCGCGAGGAACCTTTGACCTTTGCGTTGAAAATCTTTTCTTCAAGCAACCGTTCAATTACATTCATTACATTATAAGTACATATATCTCTGCATGTTAAAAATTAATACCTTAACATTGTCAGTGAGGCACCTCAATTGTTATACCGGTTCCTTTAAGAGTTGATCTAGTTTTGCTTACGAAAATCGTAGTTATTGTTTTCTTATTATTCTATTAACTCGGTAATAATGTTTTCCACATTTAATTTTCAAGTACTTATACCATCATTAAACCTTGTCGTGCGTTACCGTATGAGGACTGGTTAAACGGACGAAGACATTTAGGTCGTATGATTCATCGCGCTGGTTTCTCTAAAGTAAATTTTATTTAAAAACTTTCCATATTAAGTAATTGTGTGCATTTAGTTTTAAATATAGCTTCTCTATTTTTTTGTTTGTACTTTTCGGAGGTTAAAATTCTAAAGCCGAAGGAAAACATCAGATTTCATTTTTTTGAAGAATTCGTTTATTAGTTCTGAAAAATTCTGATAACGTCTAAGAATGTCGACAAGGAAATACATGATCCTTTATGAGAAGAAAATAGTCAAATAGTGAGCGCAATAAACACTTTCGTAAGGAGCCAGTCTTTGCGAAGGTAGGTGTAGAAGACATTATTTATTCAACTGACAGCGACTGTACTTTCGATTTTGGTTAAAATCTATAAATCAACTCCTATAAGAGACTTGCGACTCTTGCGGTCGGTTGTCGAGGAACAAATATCCAAAATGCGCATGGAACTCATTGCACGATCGATGTGATACACCAAAACATACACGTATGAAACAACAATAACCATTAATTGTAACGTTCCATGACCGACACGTTACGGATACTTGAGCTGTTTGGTAACGTTTCACAAACTAGCACAATGCGAAAACTCGCACGTGTAAATTTGGTAATTTCACAAAATCTCAAAGAGCAGCGAATTCGGACTTTATATTGCTAACATGTAAGGTCACTCAAGAGCTTTGGAGAACAAATGGACTTTGCCAAACCACTGACTCATCCTGCATGTTGAGAACGTAGAAACCACTGTGTCTTTACATGTAGAAAATGTAGTAAGAATAATAAATAGAATCGTATTTATTTAATATTTCCCTCTCCCATGTTCAATAAGAGTTTGTACTATATGTAGCCAGACTAAACCATCCAGGAGAGAACAGGAATCTCTTTATCCGATGTGCCCGCGAAGTTATTAGTTCTGCCTTGAATACGCAATGTCCTACATTAATCGTAAAACGCTCGATTCCATTACATTATGTTTCTATATACGTCGTGCAGTAGCATAAATGCGCGCGGTTTAACCGTCGGTCGGTCGCGCTATAACAAGCTCGGAAGCTTAATTGATGATATGATGAATAAACGATAAATACAGTGGCTCATTTGTGCAGTACTTTCTGTTTTTGTGTGACGTCTATTTAATCGGATTTATCCGTTACGCGCAGGTACGAGGAATGCGAAGTGTTAGCGCTAAACTTATTTATGAGAGCATTCTCCCCGTGCACGCACATAAAATTGTGCATACGTTAAATAAACTGTATACTTCTGGATGCGCTTCATAACAAACCACCTAAAATAGGTTATATTAGTGATATATTACCCTTCCAAAAAAAAAAAAATTGTTATAACAAACATGTTATTAAGTACGATGCGGGTACCACCCGTTTGTAAAGAATAAATTACTATTACTTTGCTGCTCCACAACCTGCTTTTATAACAGCTTTTGCTGAAAAATAGGCTTCATTGCTTTAATACGCGTAAAGAATGGAGGTTCTGGCCCCTTAAGGCGAACTTCTAAGTTACGGAACGGAAAAGTTAACACAAGAAACAGGAGTTCTTGTATTTGAAGCAAAAGTTGAACAGGAAAACACGTTGTGCCAAATTGCTATATCCGCTGTGCGATATTAACAGTTGTCACATTTTGAGAGGGAACTCGAGCAGCGATTTATTGCTCAATACGCTGTTGTGAGGTTGCGCCGATACTCTAACTAACGATTTAATGTAGCAACATTATTTTGTTCCGAACCATTTAAAAATTATGCCGGATAACACAGCTTTCTGTTAAACCAACTCTCCAGTTTCTAGCGTATATGGAAACCGCGTTATAACAGGTTGACTGCAATGCACGCCATATTAAATTGAATATTACATCTTATAGCGATGTAGAAGAAATTAGGTGGTAGTGCTGGAAACCGAAAATCAGGTTCTTTTTTTTCGGATAACGAGGATTGCATCTGCGTTAACCGGGCCATGGAAGCATCTGACCTCATTGCGGCATATAGCTCACTGTATACAAGTAATCTTGGCTTACGTGAAACGCTAAATATTTATTGTGAATAGCTAAATATCGCATTAACGCATGTGCATAATCAAGTGGAACGTAGAAAATGTAATTACATACTAGAAATCAGATTAGCAAACCGAGTTATAAATAACAAAAGATAATATAATGGCAATTATTCAAGGTTATTCTAATTTCTATAGCCTGTGTACGTATCTGTGCTAGCACTTAAATATCATTTCTACGTTTTCCATTGTATCTTACGGTTTTGTGCAGACTCATGTAATTGGGCGTCATTCGGTTTGAAATAATCCGAATCCTTGGAGCAAGTTGTCCATTTTAAAACGGATAGTAACATTTAAAACATTGTCGTATGAAAATATTACGTAGTAATATGCCTACACAAAAATTTTGATCGAATCACTTTTATATTTGCGTATCGTGACCCAGGCGTGACAATCGAAAATATTATCAACTGTTTGATTGAAACACTTTCTTGTGTATCTTAACACGTTTGGAAAACACTTAATGTTTGTGTAAAGCCTGCAGATACTGTATACAAATAATTTACAAATATTTATGTATTCATTGCGATAAATGTTTTCTTATCAAGTAATTATGTGCTCAGGATCAAAGAGTTAACCTCGGTAATTGAAAAAATATTCATACCACGTTAGTTGGCTAATGTTAATTAATTACCATAAATGCGCCCCATCTTTAATGATAATAACACTGTTCTGTAGTTTGCAAAAGTTCTAAGACTGCAAACATGGAAAAAAAATTTTTTTTTCATTACTGCAGTCGATGGTATTTAATTATCACCATGTCCCTACGCAGAAAACAAAATGTTAAAATTACTTCTACGACTGTATCAAATGCGACCGCAAAGAGTTGTACGATCCGTGGCCGTTAACGAAACAATAGCATAGGAAATGAGAGTGGCGCAAAGCTTGCAATGTTTGCTATAATAACGAAATAACAATAATTATTCCATGTTTTTGCATCTCCGCCGGCTTCCATCTCAACTCATTCTGAAAAAAACTGGGAGCCCGAAATTCAAACTTAGACGCCGACTACTTCGAGGCCCATAACTCATGCTACCAGTACTATGAACGATAAAAATTATTTGACTATATAAACAGATTATTAATTAGAAAACAATGAAGTTTTCGTTGCGACGTCTGTTGGTGGATGAAGCACACCATAAGCCTTTGGTGAATTTCCGAATAGTCTGATATTCTAACGAAAATTAACGATGATGCAGCTTTCTAACGGCTTCAAATTGTTACCGCGATAGAAATTTTGACTTCGCAATAAAATAACGAAACTATTCGACGTAGTTTTGATCGTTGGGACATAAATCAGGGTGACAAATGCAGCTCTTGCATTGCATCTGTCTTGATAAAAGTTCGCATATCCGTTTGCGTTATTATATCTTCTTATTGCATTTCAAGTAGCCGTTTTTTCTATATAAATGCAGTGTAGTGTCTTTGCAATTTTAATGTCTCGTAAAACAGCTTGCATCGTAATTAATGAAATATACTGTTATACATATTTAATGGGATAAGAATTATTATATTTATTATTAAATTTTTTTAATTCAATAAGTTACTTCTGGCATCTTTTGTGAAAATTAAAAGAATAATTTATGATTGGAGTATATGGTGTTGTAGACTTCCGCAGCCGTTGCTTTCTTTTAGCGAATTTAGGTTTTCAGATGAGTCTGCCGATGTTTTGCTCTCAATTGCATGGAGCTTCCTCGTAGCTACTGCGTATTGTATCGCTGCTCTAAGAAGAATGATTGTAGTCGCTGTTGGGTAAGGGAGCGGGGTATACGAGAGGGGTTGTAATTCGAGGATTCGCATAGAAGAGATTTCCGCTCAAAATGTAACGCGTATCCATCACCTCTATTGAGATTGTTTGAGGAAAGTTTATAGATTTCGATAGGTTCTCAGATTTTCCTAGAATAATGGTTAGGGTTCTGGTGGTCGGTTCTGGTGGATTCGGTGGCCCGTTTCGAGCTTGTGTTTGGCTAATGCAGAATCGGATATCCACAGCAATCTAGTGCAACGCTCGTGTTTCGCAACACGTGTGCCGACCGACCACTTTGTTTCCCCAACTACCACCAAGACCAAGTGATTCGGTAAACAGCTGGGTGTGGGTGTCAAGAATCTCCGACTTATTACCATCAGCCAAAGATAAAATTTGTTCCCTAGATATCGAGGGTACCGGGTCCCTTGTTCTTATAATGTTGCTCTTCTAGTTTAAAAAAATTGTCAAGAGTATTTTACTTTTAGCTCGTCTTTTGTTAAACTTCAATTGTTTATGGGAATAAAATCAATTAAAATATATAAAAGGGGTGTAAGTATGATATATAATATTGGGAAAAACTGCATTGTTGATTGCAACAAGTTAGCACTAAATAAATACATATACGGAAGAACTCGGAACCTCTATTGGGGTTTCGATGCACTGATAATTTCAATTCAGTATACTTCACCCTTGATCAATATTACACATACAGCTGGAACGTTTCAAGATACCAACACGAAAGAATTTCTGCATTCAAGGTAAATAAAGCTACTACCTTAAAAATAGACAATATTTCGAGACTTAAAGGTGGTATAATGATTATTCATGCCCTACATTGATATCAATAAAAATAACACCGTAATTTTTCATTCCTTGTTTAGGCGTGGTTCCTTGCCTCGTTGAAAATGCCTAATCGGCTTGTAAATATTGTAATAGCAGCGCCTCGAGAAATGTCACTACACTTTACTAAACGTACAATGACACAACGACATAAAGTGAAAGCGAAATTGAGTTAGCTGCGATAGGGGTCCGTAACGGCGGTTATTTTCGAGTCGTGCTCTCTATACTGTGATATATTGCTAATCGCAACATTGCGTTTATTACAGGAATATTGACAATAGGTTGCACATAAACTATGTATTGCAAAACGCACTTAATACAGTTTCTATGAATTATTTCAACGTTTTATTGGAAATATAATGCTGACTCAATAATGTTAAAATTTTATCACCTCAACACTTTCTCCTTTTGTTTTTCTTGATCCGTTCAGTTCACATAAGCGTAAATAATGACATTTGATTTATGGACGTATCATTAAAATCCAAATTATTTACAAAACGAGGAGACGAATCTTTTTTCGAAGCTGTGCGTACTTATTTTGGCAGTTAACAACCCATAAACAGACTGCATCTGCAGTGCATGCAACATGTGAGAACCATTGAATGTAGACACATACAAATATATGCATCCGTTTCGTTACGTAATTATAATTACGTTGCAGTTAGATTTTTAAGAAAAAAAGAAATCGCTAAGTTGAATTGAAACAAAAGCATTTATGCGGTAACAAATGATAAAGGTCCCAGATCCAGATCCCTTTGGCCTCACATCGGCCTACTATAGTTTAAATATAATTATTGTTAACTATTAAAAGTTAATTATTGTTATTGTAAAGTACATACAGGCTTTCGCAATTTTTTCTTACCAAAATATTAATTTTCCTGCTAATTCTAAAACCCCGTTTGATATTCTTATAAACAAGCGTTCGGAAGGTTGTAATTTTCTGAAATGCATAGAGGACCATAAAATATTCAAAAGAGACCATTAAGACATGTTCCTAATGTTAGAATGTTTATCAACGTTGCATAGGCGTTTGGGAGAAGAATGCTGATCAAAACGGGATTATCTACTCCGTGTACAATGTTGCGAGTGGTTGCAAAATTTTCATTATTCGGCGATGAAGCACGTTTCAGTCGAGTGAATCAACACGAAAGATGCGAGGCGTAGTCAACGATGACCGCGTGCGTACATCTGTGAGCAGCTGTAAATATCAATTTCGGAAGCTAAATTAACGAGACCGGTCGGACATAACAACCCCGAAACCAGGTAGAGAGTATCACGAAATGAGTGTGTGTGATTTTCGTGTATTCGTACAAACACGGTAAGGTCAGTTTAGTACTTGCAGACGTGATACGAATACTGACTTCATAGTTTTACTAATCCGGTTCTATTACGGCGACATGTCCATTAATGTCGGGAAAAGCTATGCGTATATTATAAAGTCTCTGTAATTGCCCTCTTGATGTAATTTTCCCCGCAGCCAACGAACATTTCGCTGCATATATGGTATATGCAAGTGGAATCGTAAATGAGTGAAATGTTTGCTTTAAACGAAATTGTAATGTCTACACAGGGTTTGTGTTTGTATACAGGACGTAAGTAAAATATAGTGACTCATATTTCAGAAGTTGATGATTTTGGAATTTCCTCTTTTTAATTTGATTAATTGAAGAAGATATCGATTCGAAGGAATTATTAAAATTTCTTCTACTAAACATATGCTTTCGAAATAAGTAACGAAAACAACTAGTTTCGGAATGAAAATTCATATCCATCGATCGCATCTCCTAACGTCTCAATGTTTAACGTCATTTCACAAAGAAATTCCTTAAAATATTCATATCATGTCGTATAAAGTCGTAGCAGCATGTAATTTTACTTCTGAGCTAAATTACTTCGCGGTTATTGCTGTTAAAATAACATTGTCCCCAATATACTTGCCCCACTGAACTGCATATAGCTTTACATCTAACAGCATCGCACGTATCGATGAAAATCACCTGCGTTCTCCGCTAATGTTTTCAAATCGGGGTGAACGTGAGGGTTGTGTAGACAGCTGCTAGAACGCCTGCGGGAGAATAGACATATTCTTGACATAACACAAAGTTCTTTCAATTTGACCGTATTTTTTGCTTCGTTTTCGTAGAGGAAACACAAAAAGGTGCATATGCCACAATGTAGGAGTTTTTTTTTTACATTATAACATTGATGAGGGTCGAATATGAATCAGCCTGTATACATACATACAGCTTCGTTCATAAAATTGAAATTGAAAATTATTATTATTAAAAGTTTATTGCTAATATATAGATAGCTGACAGTTTACTGATTTTAGCAATCGATAAGTATATGCATACTTTTACATGTGAGGAATATTATCGAATCTATTTACCATGGCAAAATGCTATCTTTGTTTGAGGAGATGATTTATCACTTAAAAATAAGTATTAATATAAATAATGCAATGAGTAGATGTTTCCTTTTGATCAAAATCGAGAAATAATGTGTGTTACTTCCTGTTATCGCAATCAACTGATTTTTATAAAATGTTTGTTAAATAAAAGCACTAGATTCTTATCCACTGAATGATGGATTTTCAAAATAAACTCTTTTTAGTTATTATTCATTCTATATGAATAAATTTGTTAGTTATATCAATTCATACAACACCAAATTTTCTCTCTTGTGGATTCTTCGTGTTTCACTTGATTTACTTTTTATGTTTTGTGCTTTGGTAGTTGCGCATATTGTACTAAAACTGTAGACGATATCCCATATTAATATATATAACAGCAAAAAGGAAATCCGATAATGAAACTCAGCATGTAAAGTATGTAAGTACTAAGTGCCCTAAATCAGGAAAATGTTAGAACTTACTGATTGTGGAAAGTTTTGCTTTTATTTTATGGTTTTGCCAGCAATAAGGCGATAAAGAGTGTTAAAATCTACAAAATGAGACCATCCATTAATCCAATTTTATTTTAGATTTTAAAATGGTTTTATGTTTCAACGTATGGCCTTGTTAAAATTGTTGTCTATGTGTCTATTTGCTTATTTCCATCGACTGTGATACCAATCTCACGCTTTCCATATTTTCTGATATTATTGAGAGTAAAAAAAAAAACAATTAATATATTTTAGAAGTACATTTTATATACGTTCAATGTAATTTCCTTTAGTAATAATACGTTTGATCGTCCTCTCCTTCCACTTTTTAAGAAACGCCAACCAACCGTCTTTTAGAAAACCTGCACTGATAAATGGCCGTATCAATTTCCTCCCAAAAGGAAACTTTCGTATCTGGCAAATGTTTTTAGAAACCATAAAACAGCCAAAAGTTATACATTGTCAAAACAGGTGAGTGTGGGAGGAGGTGTTCCATTATTTTTCTATTTTTTTCTGTCAAATATTCGATCGCAGGAGCTGCGGCATCTTATTGTAGCGCAACACAACACATTTCTTAGGTACTCTAGTGAACACTTCCGGCAAACGTTTACATGTAATTAGTTTTTGTTTACCTAATTTAACCGCACATACCAGGCCGGTATTTCTAAAAAAAACATAGCATACATAGTTTTTCAAAGCTTCTTTGCCACTATTGGTATTTCTTCGCCTTTGTAGATCCATACATACCATAAATGTTATAAGTTTATACGTTTCATTGCCTGCTACTATTTTTGAAAAAAAAAATGCTGTATGCTATTCTTCACAAGAGTTACAGTTTAATCGAAAAGCTGAAAATTCAGTCTTGAATTGATGCTCCTTTTCAATTATTTCCCTAACAGTAGCAATATTTTCTTCAAAGAATTTAATTCGCGTCTAGTCTTTATGCCATCGGTAAATTTTAGCCAAGAAGGGTGAATTGTTCCAATCGACTAATGAAACAACCTCGCTACACGGTAAAGTTGCATAGGCATTGGCAGTGAAGTAAAATGTCCGCCTTTATTGCTGTATAAAGGTGTAATTCCAACCACAGCATTGATCAAATTTCATTTTAGACGGGAATTTCGAAATTCATTACTTACATAAACCTTCTCGATACTCTACAGCAGCAATCTGCCGGAGAAATGATAAATACTTCTTCCTATCATCTTTTTCCATTCATCTTAAATTCAAATTTGCTAACTAGAATAGCGAACACGATCCTGTGTTATGTACGCTCTCTAACTAGCAATACACATATACTGCGCGCCGAGCAACTTTCAGAATAATTAATAAACTCTGTGAGTCATACATTGCATGTGGTTTTCTATTTTCGTAGGGAAACAAGATGAATATGGGTTGTATATATCTATGTATGATCGTGAACCTTACAACATAAACACACGTAAAGCAACGTGCATTTTATTGTTAGGGGATTGTGGCGGTTATATCAAGTTTTGTAGAGAAATAGGTTAGTCTATAGAGTGCAATAGGCGTCTATATAAATGTAACTATGTGAAGCTGCTAACACGAAAATAAGAGGAATATCAGGAATTACTTATTAGTTATGTTTACAGCTAGTTAGCGAGTTAGGTAGTGGATACCTACTTGCAAGGGCAATTCCCATCAATTCCCTGTTATTTAGCGATTTTATGCGAAGCTAATGCTAGTCAAATCATGGTGAGACGGACATTGCCCCTCTATTGTGGGACATGATAAAGACGATCAACTGGTCTTGGGCATTGTGATACTTACCGAAGAAGAAAAACCTTAGAGTAAACCCTGTCAAAATAACACTTGCATCTTTCATCAAAAGGAGAAAGTTGAGGGACCTAAGAACACCGAGTCTTTCTAATGAAGCAACACAGATCAACTGAGAGTCTCAGGTGCAACATTCGACTCTAAACTCTAAAATTTCAATTTTGAAAGAACGTCAAATGTAAGATGATGTTAATCACCACCTGCAGAACTATCTGTGACAATGTACATATAGATTTCGTACCCACCGTACAAATAAATATTTTGACTTTGAAATATTGGAGTTGACTCATTTACTTTATATTGTCCGCAGTTATACACCTACGTATACCGATATGCACTACACCAATGAACTATAACAAAAACTGCGTTGGTTATTTTAATAACGGGAAGTAACAGCTAACGAATGTTCATATTGTACTATGCAAATACGTACAGGCGCTCAGATATGTACGTATAATTACGATCATAAGTACGCCAACGACGTGGGGTATTTCAGTTTCAAACTAAGTACGCGAAAATAGCGTCGATAAACATAGTTTAATTGGCCTATTCGTACTTCGCCGGATAAAGATTAATTCGTTCGCGTTTCCTCGACTTCTGGCGTTTGGTAATTGGATGTTGAAATTCATCGAAACCAAAATACGCCATTGTTTTCATCGGTTATTCATCTCCCGTCTAGAGTTTCAGCAGTCCTCATTATGCTCTGAACAGCGGTATACGAAATATTTGCGAGAATTGGTTAGACGCCGAATTTGATTGATTGCTTATTGGGTTGGAGGTTCTCCTCTACATGAGTAGACAGCCGAGTTAGTAAATGAGCTTCCTGCTTATGGCAGCTAAATCGTCGGCACGATTAACAAATTATTTGATAGTATTGAATTTTGTCATTACATTCTACCTGTGGTTTTTTTTCAAATAAATTTTAATTGTTTGAAATTGTTTAAATGTTCATTGTACTTCTAATGGTGGTCATGATATATCAGATTTAGTGCAGAATTTACACAGTTTTGGATATTTTTTAATTATTTCTTGGGATGTAATCTTCTCCCTTCATAAAAAGGTAAAATGACTGTTAAGATTTCTGGACATTTTAATTTTATTTTTCTGCTAATAAATTCGTTTCCATCCATCTATGTGTAATACAAAGTTTATACGTACACGATGCGTGGTTTTCGTTTTTGTCGCCTCTATAGAAGGCAGTAGCACGAAGCATACACACAAACAATGTACCATATCGCAAATTTACCATCATGGAAACGTGTGGGCAGCTGTGGAAAGTTCGCGTACTCATTCAGCGTACGCGTCTCAACCCATAATAACGGTCACGTTGCTTTTCGCCAAAAACCGCTGTACGTTGAAAGCGGTGCACGATTTCGTATTATGCTGGGGAACGCAGCCGTTCTTGCGCTAGTTCTCTGGACGTGTCTTTCTCATATCGTTCCTTAACAAACTCAGAACGTCACAATAGAACTGTCTGACGTGAAAATATTTGCTATCCTTTGCATGTTCAATTCTCCTGATAAAATCCGCCGCCATGTGCCATAAGATAACACCATAATCTTACAGTACTTAAACTTTGGGTGGTCTGCCTAGAATTATCCACGACTACATTTCGAACGGTTGATGGTCGTCTAAAATATTCATCATATTAGGTACCTTTCCTTGTAAGATAAAATTACTGGTAAATACCATTTAACCTAATTTAATTTAATTTCTTTTATTACGAAAATATTTGTCCTTGCTCACATCCATTTTCGTAGAACTATATTTTTAGGCCAAATCTCAGATCTATGCACATTATGGCAGTGTTTTCGATTCTTCTAAATTTGTTTCTAAACTCGTTTCACCGTATTGTTCTAGATTATAAATAAATATCAAGGGAAATATTTATAAAGAAATGCGTTTGACGTGAAGCACAGTTCCATTCATTGCAGAGACATAACTGCATGAAAGCTTTGATTGTCTACACAGACTTACGGATCATTACGTAGTTGTACACCAGCACTTCAAGTATGCAAATTCATACTCAGAAACTGCACTTGAAAAGAACAGAATCAAGATAGGCAGATTTTGTGCATGCTGTACCTATAAGTGCACGCGTGTGAATATAATGTGCATTCTGACCGTGTATGTACACGTAAATATGCATCGCAATAACTCGTTTTGAAATGCTTTGTGTGCGCGCTACTACGAAAATGTCTCGAAGAATCCGTAACACACAATGATGAGACATTGCTCAGGTATGCTCGGTTTCGTTCTCCTCTGACATCATACGCTGTCTTGAAAAACGACGCGTTTACCTGTGCGGGATCATCGGGGGTTAAACAGAAGGATCTGTCGCTTATTTGGTGCATGATCAGATTGGTTAGTAGCATTCGGGATCTCTTTCCTAGAAGTCTTAACAGTCGTAGTGGCGTTTTGCCGTACTATTAATTTTTGTAAAGATATGCCTAAAAATACATTGCATAATTATAATTAATAAGGGTGGCACTCTTGGCTGCTATAAATTATTAAGTAGAGAGGATAGGCAACTGAAGCTATTTCCGCAAGTATTTCTATAAGCAATATTGACAGTATATGTTGTTGTAGGCTGCCGCGGTCGTTGTTTTCTTTTAAAGAATTTGGGTTTCCGGGTTGAAACCTCGTCGTAATTGCATGAGAATCCCGACGTCGCTGCTGTACGTAGAATTCTTCGTGCAGCAGCGACGCAACGTGCAGCAGCCCAGAAGAAGCTCCATGAAATTGAGAGCGAAACGTCGGCATCCTCCCAAACTCAAATTCTTTAAAAGAATATTGACAGCATATAGGTTTGGGTGGAACAACAAGATAGGTCAGTGATATTGCCTTACTATTGAAGCACGCCTGGTGATTGTCACAAAATAATACTCATTTGTTACTTTGTTTTCGATTCTGCAAGACATACTGTGACAATACAGAAATCGTTAGCATTATTATATATACAACGTGTCCCACTAAGAGTGGGGACCGGCGGTGTCCTGCAAATTACAAAAGCTATAGTGATGGGAAAAAAATAAAATAATCGCAAAAATTTAATGAAAATATTTTGAGATTCCGCAATCCCTATTATCAGTACTAGTTTCCCTATCTAATAATATCGAAACCTATCTTAGTTGGCCATGCAACAAAAGAATAACAACAACAACATGTAGCGGTTATGTTTGGAATTTATAAATATTTTCATGAAACTTAAGCTTAAACTGCAACTGGTGATCTAAAAAGCTAAAAAGCTAAAAAGTCTGTACTTCATTTTAATTCAAAAGCGTCAATGGAGATTTTCACTCTGCAACTATAATATACACCCAATCGTACAATAATTGATAATAATGAAACTGTAAGATTAACAATGAGCTACAGAAAACAGATGTTTTCTATTACAATATCAAGTGAGAAACATAAGTGACAAATTTATATTAGCAAATATTAGATTGAGGTAGATACAAATCAGATGCGAATAAAGCAAAACCTTGTCGAGTGCGCTATCTTTCAACATAATAGGAGCTAATATTGTAATAGTGAAGTATGAAATAATAATAACAAGATTATAAAATTTAGTTAAACAGTTAATATTTCCCCAATCTAAAATGTTATTTACGTGTTAAAACTATTTCCAATTTTTCTAATCGCAGTTAAAAAGAATAAACGCTACTGAAACCTTCAATGTCCGACTTTTTGTTGTTTCATTGCGTTATTATTTTAATCTATAGAATTTCTAGAAATAATCTACTCCTGTGTTATTGGTACAAGGTAGTAAAATTTTAAGATTATCACAAACAACTTGATGCGAAGCTTTGTTTATTATTTTTTATTAGTTTCTGACATGTTATTGCATTACTTATTTAAATTTCAATCAATGCCAGGCTTAATTCTTACTTATCCTCAAGTGTAGCAAGATAAGTTCAATTATGTTATATTTAGAGTTGTGACTATGACATATCCTTACATATACGTGATTCATTTCTATTGGCATGATTTTACTCTGATGTACCAACCCGAGTTGAGAACTAAGTAATACTGTGCCAGAATAGAGGATAGGTTTAAATTGGGTAAAGTTGCTAAATTTTGTGTTGTCATGAACCCGAAGAGAAAATAGTCCTAGACCCGGTCCGGGTCTGTGAAAAATGTTAAATGAAATGAAATTTAATAGTGTATTCGAAATTTCTTTATGACGTTTTAGTTCTTTCTGGTTATTATCGACTTTCCTATTTTTTTATCGGCGCCATATTTTAGAATTACATTTCCCATAAACTCTACTATCGAGACGCTATAGCATTGTGATAATTTAAAGCGACTAGAGTGCTGCAACTAGTCATTGGCAAGATTATAAAATGTTTCAAACAAAAGCATCTGGTTAGATGAACCGAAATTTAGCAATTCTAGAATAAAGCAACGACACATTCTTCACAATCACAATTTTCGCTTTAATTACGTTAGGTTTACGTCTCCATCCATCTTAAGAGAGATGATAAGTACTTTTCAAACTAAGTTTAATTGACGTTAAACAGTCCGTCATGCATACTACGCGCTAGGTACGGGAGAACGAACTCCAGACGATAAATGTCTCGAAATATTTGTACATACGTGCACTTCGCGTCCGTAGGTACTGATTCTTTTTGATGTTAATTTACCCTCGCCGTACCATCTGCATTGCGAGCGGAAATACTTTTTTTAAACCTTTTCATTCGCTTTACGTCTTTAAAGGTATACTCGAATCTACTCTATACATATATTTCACCGCTCTACCTGCAATCTTTCACGTGAGGAGAACGCCAGTCTTTTTGCTTGTTTAGGCGCTTTCGTATTTCGCTTTTAGCTTTAAATTACACTCAACCTGATTTACAATAGAATCGCAACCTACTATTATACGCCAGGAGCAGGTCCTACACGTTCTATATGTATATACGTATAAAAAGATGAAATACAGTTAAAGTACATTATTGCTCTCCCTTTTTCTAATTATCAGTATAATGTAAGGCAATAGTGCAGAATAACTTAGGAGAAGGCACGGTGCAAACAACTTAGTTATTTGCTTCATATCTCGGCAAAAGTCAGAGTTCGTAAAAAAGAGTTTGCAAATATTTAGGCAAACGTCTAGACAAGCGATTAATTTATTGCTAATCTAATTTTGAGCTATGTACTTTCAAAATATGTTGATATCTCGACGCCAGACTAGATGCTTTTAATTGATTGCAGTATTTGAGGAAGTAAACAATTACATTTTTATACATTTTCTAATTATTGGGATAATTACTTCCATAACTGATGCAGAAACTCGGCGCAGAAATACACCACGGGTACTGAGGTATAAGTAAACGTTTCTTAGGCTAGGAAATTATATTTTGGGAATTGTAAGTGCTTTCGTGCGGAAACCTTTATCTTATCTATTTAAAGAGAATATTTTCTATAAAAGCGAAATTTAATTCGAAGATTGATAAACTCATTTTATTCTAAGCTGTAAATAATGCACCATATTGACGCAGCGTTAAGCCTTAACTACATAATTACGAGCTGCCACTAATTTCCACAAATACTAGCTATCTTTATATTTTTAAAAACGTCAATGACATTACTTTGAACACTTAATACAATGACACTTGAGATTTTATTTAGTTAAAAGGGTGATTTTGATTTTTTGATAAGGAGATAAACGAGAGAAACTTTCACCGTAGAATAGCTTGCAACAGAATTAATAATTCGATTTTCTCCGTTAATTTTTTTTTATCTAAGTAATACGCTTCTGACAACTTGAAAGTGTATCATTTATTCTGGATTGCTTTGGGTCCTTGAATCAACAAAAAAGGCTAAATGGGATGCTTCGAAAGTGCTATATGTGTTTGTTTTACACCTCACAAGGAAGAATACTTGGATTATGGTGCATAAATCTGAAATTTTTTTACTGAACGTTTATTACATCTTGTACATGCATATTACCGTCGACATCAATTAGAACTACATCATAAATAAACTGCTAGAATATATGAATAATTTTTCCGTACGATTAATCAACGTTCTAAGCAATAAACGTTTCAATCCTACATGCAACCGTGACAAAGTTATGCATTGTTATGACGAACTACTACCGTCTAAACGATTAACGAAAGCATTTCATATGGCTAAAAAGAAAGGGAACATCTCCTGCTGGTACTTTACGTTGATTAATGGAACGATTATGACTATAAATTTAAAGTTAGGCATGTAAGATATAGTTTAAGAACTTTATGTGTCTGTAATAATAAACTTTCTAAAATCATATATGGAAGTATGCACATATTTTACTATCTTCTGACTTACTGTGTTTGTTGAGATCTGTCTAGGTGTATTTTTAGAGTTGTAAGTTTTGTGAAGGCTTTAGTTACTTCGAAAACCTTTCTATTCTTTTTCTAGAAACTTGCTATTTTACCACTTTATCCATTTGGAAAAATTTGTATTGTAGAATGTCTTCACGATAAAATTCTAACAAGCCCTTCATTGACAAAAATGCTTGAACATACCGGAGTGATATTTTTTATCGTCTCAAGTAAGCTACTTTTTAGACGATTAAATAAACCTCCCATATAAATATGCTTAAGAAGTATCACAAAAATTAAACGAACACAAGTAATAATTTGACAAAGAAAAAGAAAAGAATAGAGATTCTTATATTGATTGGCTTCGGAGATCGATTACAGGCTTAAGCAGAATTTGTTAAATTGTTTAACAAAGCATACTCTGACCGTCCGCCAGTTAACCAATCTGTTGCAAGTAGAATTGCAAATAAATTCAGAGAATTTAGTTACGGTAGGGATCTATTCAAAGGAGGTTGACCATTCAAGGCATCTGCAGCTGCTAAATTAAAGATCCTCTTAGCAACTGAAAGCAGTCCTCACATAACTCTGGATTAGGAAATGTTCGAGATATGTTTCGAGCAGCAAATTGCATTTGGTGCAGGAGCTGTTGACTGAAGAAATCCGTTAACAATAGAATTAGAAGACAACAATGCAAATTTCGTTGAACACATTGTTCTTTCTGAGAAGGCGACGTTCGTTCATGGTTCTAGCCAAAATTGTAAGTACTGGATGTGAGAGAATCTGCATCCGCATCAGCATCAGCATCTACAGAGACCAAGAGACCACTTCTGCTCAAATCAGAAGTAATGCCATGTGTATATAAAAAAATGACCAAACTAAAATTATAAATTGACATATCATCGTTGATGAAGAATTGCTAGAATTTTATTGAATTTCTTGGTTTCTTGGTAATTTAATATTCAACACAACTTTATTTGAACCAATTTCTGCCACCTGGTAAAGTTTACAAGAAGTAGATTAGAGAAATATAGCGAATAGATTTTATGCCTGTTTCGTTTTCAATTTGTTAAGTACCTATACGGTGTTTTGTAAAACTTATGCTTCAACCTTATAAAGATAGGCAGCTGTAGCGAGTAAATAAATCAAGATAATAAATAAAAATTATATTATAAATTAGTGTAAAACTGACGTTTATAAACAGCTATTAAAACCATTTCAGTAACAGTCACGTTTTATGGAGTGCAGTACTTTATAAATAATTACGTTCAATTATATATGTTGTTTTTCTTAATATTAACCTCGTTCTTTTAACGAATGAAGTAATTGCATGACATCAGTATCATATTATGATGTAGTTAGTGAAGTAGGTTAAATGGAAAAAGGTGTATAAGTAATGTAAGCCGTCAGGTTTAGATCCAATGATACCTACTTCTTTAAAATAATATAATGTTGTCTTATGTTTAATCAAAATGATCAAAATAATTACATGTGGCATATTTTAAACATTAAAAAAAAAAGCACTTTCTAAATGAAATCGTGTTTTATAAATTTAGTTATTCGTCGCTTGTTTCCAAACAGGGTTACATATATTGGAAATAGTAATGTAATTCTTCTCTACTGGCGGAAACTGAAAAAATGCATTACATTTGCTTTCTGTGCTGCTTTATGTATGTTGTTCTTTAGTTTGTCCCTTCCCAATTTTATTTTTTTATTTTTTATTTTTTTTATTTTTATTTATTTATATTTTATTTTTTTTCCCAACAATATGTACAAAAAAATTCATTTGCTAATTTTTTTGTACATAATGTTGGGAAATTGCAATCTAAATGTAATCTAGACCTGCCACATATTCACATACTGCATCGGAAGTTTTATAAATAATAACTAAATTTATAAAAATCGGTTTAACTAAAACTAATTTTAAAATATTCTAACTCGAAACGTTCTTGTGTATAGTCGTATATAGCTTGGAAACGACTCATTGCAAAACCTAGCATTTACATAAACAGGGAATAAAATGAATGTAAATTAAAATACTTGCAATGTATTTCCATACATTCCTATTCGCGAAGAGAAAACATTCTAATTTAAATATCACGGCAACGATAGAAATCAAAATTTACTGATTGCGAGTTGAAAAAGTAAATTCTTCGGTGGCGGTGTCGTAAAAAATCCATCCGTTATTTAATGTTAGCGTACGCATGTTCGGCATACTTTTCTTTCCACGAAGCGACCGGTGGGTAAATGAGGAACGTAAAGGCGGAAATTCAGTTAAAGAGCTCGTTTCATTTCCAGAAGTATCTCCATTAAAATTACCAGTAACATACAACTGTAGTAATTCCGCCGCATATACAATTGCTTGCAATTTCATTACAGCCGCCCGTCAACAGCAACTGGGCAATGCGATTTTCACGTTACTTACCTCCGAACGTAGACAACACGCCGTACATCGTAAAGTAGTTCATTCGGATCCATCAGAGTAAGGTTGTACGTTTATACGTGTGCAGTTACGCGTTTTAAGAAGGTGAGAGCGGAAGGTACGAACAAGATGCAATTGTTCTTGTTATGTAAATGCTCACCAGGTCAGATCGAACGATATGTAACTGGTATGACTAGACCACATGGCAACTGTATGTTTTCTCGAGAACAAATAACTAAGCACATTTCTGCATCGTAGTGACAAGTGGTGCGATGGTCTTTGTTACAATTAAGAGGTCTTATTAACAAAATAATATTTAAAGCATAAAAACTTCTTCTTCAAAAACTTTGAATTTTTAGTGGTCTTTCGGTTGACTTCGAAAAATTACATTACATTTATGCCCGGAATGCATATGCATTGGTGCATTATCGAAGAGAGCTTCACAAGTTAGAAATCACAAAAAATCGTGGCGAGAAGTTTACTTGTTGTTATAAACGAGCTTCTGCTCAACAACGATTTATTTCAAACTAAGCCATACTCAATTACCACAGCCAGTGAATGTCCTTAAGACGGGCCACCTGTATTTTCTAATGAAAACATTCTGCGATACCTTCAAAGAACTTTACGAGATAACCGTGAAGATATTAAATGCGATTGAGACATTTGCGATACCAAGCAGATCCTGTATATGGAAGTTTACGGTTTCCACAAATGCATTCCGGCGCATATTTCACTCGTTTAACTGGATTCATAAATAAATACATTGTACCTACGGTGACATAAAATGATATTGCGCTCGCCCGGAAACTAGTTCAAGAATATTTGAGATGCTTGCCTGTAATTTCCACGAAATGCTTAGATATAAAGCCGGAGAAGTATTGTAAACAAGCGGTAGAGATATTATCTTGTACACATAAATTCAGCGTACGTACAGTAAATCCTACGCTTAAGGCCATCCTGTCGTCGGATTTTATGTAAAACAAAAATTCTAGGCGTTCGTCTTTAATTATCTTAAGTTAACACGTTAGACTTGGAAATGACAAATACGCTTCGGGTTTTATAAAGAACGCCGTACTTTGAACAAGTCCGGTAAATATCTAGTTGTAGTCAATGACAGATAAGCACCGTTCAAGGAAATCTAATTCAATCAACATATGTATATCTTTACTTCAACATTATATTCACCAAATTTTTCTATGTGAAACCATTCTGTAGGCATAAAACCACTTAAAGCTCTATTTAAAGATACGTTAAATAAGCTTTAAGTATGGATTAAACACGCTAGATATTTTTTGCCATTGCGTAACTATCGTGAAAACTTAACTCAAGTCGTTTTATTTTATTATTAAAACTGCCGACATGAGTGCTGCAACGTTAGCGGCGCCAATACACATGTTATCATAACTTGTACAATATCCAGTTAGAATGAAAAAAATCACAACGAACAAAGCCAACAGGTTCAGAACAAAGCACTGAATCGTTTACACATATATTAAGGCAACACGACAGCATATGGGCTAGGTTCGCTTTCCCCGAATGTAATGCCACTGCTGTGGCACTTTGTTCATTATGCGGATTTGCTACTTCGGTTGCTCTATTTTCTGTCATCAACACTAACTTCTCTTCAGCGACGATAATAACAAAAACGATACGAGATTCTCACTACTTGTACACAGTGCGATGTGTTACCGTCAAATTTTAATTACGTGACGAAACTATAACTTTATTGAATGGCTGCTTGGAGACTGGGTGTTATGAAAACATAGAGAGAGAACACGATTTTTCTATCTGTGAAGATATGAAACTTTTGTTAATTAATTCCAATATATTGTTAACAACGAACGTCTTATTTGAACAAGAGCTGGCGTAAATCTTCAATGAAAGTATTAAGTAAATCGATTTGAGAAAATAAAAACAAATAACTATAAAAGTTCCATGAAAAAGTCTGCGCGACCTAAAAATACCATCACATTACGCGTACGTTTTAGAACTAGGGAGAAATAGGCGCGACAAATTTCTTTTAACACGTTACTACTCTTCGCCTTTGTCTAAATATTTATGTCGTGAACGCCTCAATCATGGTTAGCTTAAAGTCTATGGTACACTATGTGGCATCTGTATTTTTCTTGCCGGCTTTGTTTTGGCTTATCTCATTTTAGATGTAGGCGTCTTTGATTTATTTCCTTTTTTTTCTGTGAATATAATTATCACATACGGATAAACAAGGTATTCGTGGTGTGTATAAGTTATTTACTTTTGGAGGGTTGTTTATGTAATGCTATCAATATAAATTAAGCAACAAAGTACAATAGTTATTGTTCGATGCGCTCCGATAAATAGTTTTATTCTATTTTTAAGCTTTTGTTGCAACAAACATTGGATTAACAGGTAAATGCAAGTTTTTATATTACATGGCCTAGTAAGATTTTTGATATCTTGACTTTACTTTTTGACATCGGTAAATACCTATTAAGTTATTAAAATCACAACGCCGCATGCTATGTTTAACTTTTCTACGCACTAAAGAATCCTTTTGCGAGAGAAAAATTTCGTACTCGAAATACTACCCTTCAAGCTTGAAGTTCCACATCTTAGCAAATTTTCTAAAATTAACATTTATGTCTACTGCCTCAATACAAAATGTTTATTTTCGCGTGTTTATAGAAGCAAACTGTGACTCCATTAAAATATTAGCGCCTATTCGAACGACCATAACCATAAAATTCGTCGTCAGACATCAGTCTTATGCGCGTTGAAAAATTAACTAGACAATCCTTGCGCTTAGTGCCGGGCGGCGAGATTCTTTATTATTTATTAACCTGTTTCGCAGCCAGACTATAATTATACGTCGTACGCGGGGTCGAAAAATACTCCTTGTTACATTGTGTACGGGTATCCGTACGGACGAGAGCAGAATACGCCGATGAACAAAGAAAAAGTGCAATATGCTAATTTCGCAGCGCGGCTGACGCCTTCGCAAACCATCTAACAACGCCCTGGTATTATGATGCGGGGCCTGAGATGTACATACCTACGTATTTGGTGTCGTATGTCACGAGGAGGTTCGCCGGGCAACGTCAACGAATCCTTCTCTTAATAATAACATGTGCGCGCCAAATGTACGTACATAATATATTCCGCGGGATGATTGCTCATTTCCTACGTATGCATGGCGACTAAGATTTTTCAGCAAAAATTTCCACGCCGCGTAATTGTCGTTTCGTTCAGCTCTTGAATATATGTAAATTCCATTGTCGGGAGTTCCTTGTTTAGATTGGAATATTTTCTGTTATACTTTATGTTATATACGACTCTGGATTGTGACTTAATGACTCAGAATGACTATTCTCAAAAGGAATAACATAACAAAAAAAGATTCGAATTCGTTCGTGTAGTTACAAAGGAGAATCCTTCTAGCACGTACGGTATCCGAACATCTTAAAATTCCCCCTCAATAAAAATATTGTAACACGTTAGATACGGTCCATACCTATTGCAACTACTCGGAAAGTAGGAAATATACTCTAGCATGCATTAAAAAGGAGAGTTCAGATTATCACCACGCACTATGTAGTTCAATCGATCATCTGGGATTACTTTTTTCTAAGAAAATTCAATACTTCTCCCTATTATATCCGTTTCGGCTTCTGACAGCGAAATATGAGTTTAAAGCAAATTACGCATGTACGGCGCAATACTCACTATTCAAGATATAATGATACCTTCCTCAACTTCATTAAGAACAATATTGATAAGTGATCAAGTTTGACGTGGACAATACAATCGCTATTAACGAGTTTAAAATTTATCATTTCCTGCCATCGTTCGCAGCATATGAAGATGTATAACAGAATAACAGGAATGATCGTGTCTTTGGCGATGAGCGCTGAAAGCGAAACAAAGACGCCAGCGTACGCGCAGACACAATATTATTTCGCGCAGGATATGCAACCGACCGCTGCGATGCGGAAATTAGCAGATC
Organism: Marronus borbonicus; assembly: GCA_902655005.2. Lineage (NCBI taxonomy): Eukaryota > Metazoa > Arthropoda > Insecta > Coleoptera > Scarabaeidae > Marronus > Marronus borbonicus. Next base: position 39,790,783 of record LR737380.1, on the reverse strand, counting down.
GAAGGGATATATAATCATCGCCGGCATCGATCCTATCTCGAAATCTTTTCATTCCAGACTATATTTAAAATCGGCGCGCTTATAATCCGATCTGAGCGATCGATCGCGTGGAACACGATCGTTGCGCCCAGATACTCCCGCGAATGGTGTAAGCAATAAGGGAAGGAGATGAAGCGAAAGGAGCGTGACATCAAACGAAAAGAAATAAAGGTCCTTGTTGTACGATGTGGGCGCATTACTTGAAGTCGTTTGATTTTTATTTGATCCCATTCCTTATCCTGCTTTTAATTTACTTACAATATTTGTGCACTTTAAGAGAAATAATCTTCCGGGAAATAAAGATTTCTGTTAGGAGAAATGTCTTTTGGGTGTTGTCGCGTACTTGATGTTTGACTTCACGTTTCGCTGATCATGCTGTCAGCTTCTTCAGAAGATTTCTAAAGATTAGAAATCCTCCGATTGCGATCGTGATATAAGTTTGTCAAATTTCTTAGCATTTCCATGGTTCACTTACAAATATGTATTACACGCTTACGGGAAGTCGCATCTTTGATGTGGAATTCAAACTGAATGAAAAAAGCTACAAATGTGGTATTGATGGAAGCACTCGCGACAAAGCAGAAAAAAAAATCATTAATTCGTACGAAAACGTTTTCTTCTTGTGCGATTATTGCTAGGCGTACCCGTTTCTTTTGTGCGGTAATGTATTCTTGCAGGTTCTAACCGCATTCAATTAAAAATACCGCGCCTTAACCGTATCGAAATAGTTCTGTTTCTAAACATCAGAACGTGCTCTACTTTATTGTTAATTAGTATTAATGGTTGTACGCTTGCGTTGACTAATGAAGCAATGCTAATGGGAAATAAATTACCGTGTATCTCGGATTCTATGATTGTTCACGACCGAGCATGAAGGATGGCTGTTTTGTCTAATTCTCGGGTAATAGATAATCGCAGTTTCATTTATTGCTTGGAATTAATGCTACCATAGGTACTTACAATAATTCACTGCCGTCACAATATGTATTGATAATTTCTAAATGTGTACTACGAATGAAACTGATTTCGCTGATATGGAAATACCGTGCGCTTCTTAAATTAATAATCGCAAATGGATCCATTAATCATTACTCCGATTTTCTATCACTTACGATAAGCCAGCTATAAGTTTTTGAATGTTGGGAAACTTTGATCACTATCTTTAGCTCATTTCAAGGTGTAATTCGGTCAATTTATCGATTTCGCGTAGAAATCATGTGATGGTATCTAGATTACTTAAATACTTAAAAAAAATTATTATTAGGATGATACAAAGGAAACGACTTCGTATATTTTGCTAATTGTATTGTAATGTTGCAACGAAATGTCCAAGTTTAAACATTAGCGCATTAGTAGCAAGATTTTAGAAGTTGGTTCAAAATTTACGTATTAAAAAAAAATGCATTAGGTAAATTTTGCGAAACCGGAACATGGAATAAGTCTTTACGAAGAGAAATTGACTATGTACATGAATAAACTTTTAATGAAAGCTTTTAAACGCAGGAGCACTAATAGCCTCATTTAGCACAGTGACAAAGCCTTTTTTGGGGACGGTACATTAACAGATTACAACAGAATCTTATTTATTTTAGCTAATCATATTTTATTATTGATTTTTTTTAATCGCCGCGTTTATAATCATTAAGAATAAATACGATCTTGCACGTTAATTAGCTTATATTAAATAAAGAATAAATATAATTGTAAACAGCTTGTATACGAGAGTTACTAAGTAAAATTAATCATCTGTAATGGAACTAGATTACTAACAGAAGCTACGTTTTATTGAGCATACCTGAAATGATTTTCTTTGGTTATTTTCTATTCACGTTTTCTTTATTGTATTCTAGCGTGTAATTAAACGTGATTAATGTAAAACCGGCCGTAAAGGTTTCCTACTAAGGAAATTAAAAGCAATTCCCAGCGCAATAATTACTTTTCTCACAATCGGAGAATTACTGCCTCTTCATCGCGGGCTAAACCGCTTAATTGTACTTTGTTCTATCTTAATTCGTTTGTGCGTATTAAATAATTAATCGCAAAGGATTACAAGTTAGTGTAATTGTAGTATGTTTTTTGAATCTCATTCAATAATATGATGACGTGTGTTCTACAGTTTAAAAATTACGCTATTATTAGCAGACTTGTCTTTCGATCTGAAAGACGTAGGTTCGAACCCTGGCGGTGATGGTTGCTCTATAATTGCAGATAAAAATCGAAGTGCGTCTTTCTCTCGATTAAGGAGGTGGAGCTGCAGTTTCGTGTAAATGTGATGTTTAACGGAAAATTTCAACTGAAGGTTGGAACATTTCGGGATTCCGTAAAATTTTAGTAGAGCACCCCGTCCCATTATTATTAGCCCGTTTCGTACAAAAGAAGGAAAATCAATACCACAAATTACAGTCAACCCTCGTATAACCCGATCTCTTTGTACCACGTTATAGAAAAAACCACGCTAAGTGAATCTCACGATTTAGTAAATATAAAAATCGGACGGATTCGTTTTGCATAATATGAAAATTATAGACTATAAAGTGTATGGTAAGCAGGGGAGGTGTCAAGCTACCAACTGTGCGACGAGAAATCCCAGGAATTCCAGTCAGAGAAGGGTGTTAAACCAAGAGACAGATTAAGCCTCCTACTATTTATAATAATGATGGGCAATACAAGAGTTCAATTAAAGAAAAATCAAACAATTATAAAATATAGAAATTTTATATCCATAACGATTGATTCCTTGCTACATGTAGACGAAATTGTGGAGTTCGAATCATGTTGATGATGAGGACCATTCGTGTCCTCGAAGTGGCCGTGCCGGATTAAATACTATATAATTAATTAAACCTCAATTAAACTACTCGAAAAACCCGTTATTTTTATATGAATTTTCATCATAGGTTCTTTAATTTACAAGTAAACATTTATATGATTAACTACATAGGAATGGAATATAACGTCTGATCAAATTCGCCACAAGAAAATGTAGACCTCTCACGGCATCGGACTCGGCGATCGTTTATGTGAGCTGTTCCAGTTTATTCATGCCATCGTTCCAATAAATTTCTATCAATTATTTATGAAAACGTAGGTAGAAAAGCTAACGCTAAACAAACTCTACCTATTCTACAACTGGATGCATGTGTTGCATATTAATTCGTGTGCTTCATTTCGAATTATGTTATGTGTCTTAGTTGTTTATTTACCGACGAAATCGTGTTCGGGAGAACTGTTACACGCTGGCGTCGCCGGAGTTATTTTAAGTGGGAACTAAACACGGTGTTTATTTTCTTTAATAATGTGACAGTTATATTGTGTTTGTTCAACACTTTAGAATTATACGATATGGGAATCTGATTGTTATTAATTGACAGGTAATTATCTATTATTTCACTGTTTCCGCGATTACCACACCTGCGAGTCTACGGACATCATTACCGCCTGTTCGGTTATTTATCTATCTGACAGTACAAAATTCGTAGAAGGATTTCCTTGAGTTGTGCTCTTACTTTTATTGCTTGCTAGCTTCTATACAGCGAATTGATAACATAGTGGCCTCCCGTTATTGTAACCACTTTGGGATTTACAGGTTTTGATCACAATAATCGCGTCAACAGTAACCAATAATGAAAAGCTCTCTTCGCTTCCTGGTGATAATAACGGCTCTGGGTAGCGATTCTCCGGGCGATGGTGACCAGCTTTATATACTAATGTCACTTACTTAAACCGCTATTCTAGCTGTGGTTAACGTCTCAGCTTCGCGGGGCACCGAGCATACCCTGTCTTGCGACTGTACTATCAAACTCAAATTCCATTATGAGTACATCTACGAGTTAATTCGAATTAAAGGTATCTGATAATATAAATCGGTGATAAAAATTATTCATTTATGTTGAATTTGCCCAGCTAATAATACAGAGCAAAACTTAGTTTGTTAGAACAATTTAAATAAAGGAAATTTCAAAATTCAGTTAATATTAAATAGGATTAACTTCCATTACCTGTTTACGAACCAATGTCGACATAAATTAATAAACAAGCGTGATTAACATAATCGTACAAAATTGATTGCTACCAATTTACACACCTATTTACGCAAACATTTTTTAATAACTAACAATGAAACTGATGCTAATTTTATGCGCAATAATTAGAGCAGTGTCAAATATTTATTTGTCTACGAATTAGACATTGCGAAACTTCCTTTCCTTTATTCCAACATATTTGCATATAATCTGTAGTTTATTGCCGTTACGGGAAGTTTAACCGATGTATTTAAATTGATTATTGTAATGGTAATCTAGGAAACCTTGAAACCTGAATATAACATTCATTATTGTTGAACAAGGTAAAACATGTGTTCTAACGCGTATGAATTTTAAAACAATGCAGGCTTAGTTTTTTGCAAAGCTACCTACAATTATTATTGAAATACAGATATTTCTGCAGCGGGCCCTCACGTAGAACCGCAAGATGTGGTTAGATAGAAGAATCACCCTGAACTATGCGTTGTTATGTACTACATTGCATATTTTCTCTTCAATAGACACAGGCAGTATCTCGTTAGCATTTGAAGGTAAAAATTTTATCATCGTTATTGTTTTCAATTGCTCTTATTATTTCCGAAAACAACTTTTATAACATTCTCTTTCTGTTGTGAGTGCGATTTACAATTTTCTATCATCGTACTATTTCTTTGAAAACCTCTTCGCTCTATGTTTACATTTGACTTACTGAGAAAAGAAATCAATGCAGAGTTTGTAGCTGCATAAAAATTTAATGGTACAATTCTATAAAACTTGAGTTTATTTCTTATACAGATCATATTTATTTTATGTCTACAACCTTTGCCAACGGTTTCGAAAATTGTTGTAAGTAAAAGAATCAGTTTATTTTCGTCTATCAATGTGTCATCAATTATAAATCAGTTCATAGAAGAACACGTGAAACACGAAGAAAGTTATAATGATCCTACATGTTTACGACTAAAATTGCAATATTTTTAATTAAATGCTGTTACCAGGTTCTCCTACCACATGGCTTTTATAAACTGATTCACGCAGTTCATGGGAGTATACTACCAAACATAATATGGGAAGTCTTTGGAACGGGCCATGGATACGTTTAAAGAAAGTTGATCTATCAAAATACTTGTCAATATCATTAAGCAATAGGTTACCTGTTTTAAATTCCTCCGTCCTTTTTTCTTCTATACGGCATTTTTTTATTATCGCGTAATAAATACTAATCGATATGCCGAGGGAACCTCTCCGTTTAAATATCCGTAAATCCGGAATTTCATTGATAGATCAACTAATTAGCATAATTTTAGTCGCAGGGCGCTGACGCTTTGACCGTATAAATTCCTGTCAACTCATATTATGCAAATTACGGTTCAAGTCTCAAGATCGATCGTAATACTCTCGTTAATTGTGATGCTGGAGGAGCAAATTGCCAATAATTTGCTAACAGTCATACTAAGGAATTAACTAATGTCGTCGTGGCGATTCCGAAATTAACCGCACCTAATATCGCCCTAATTTATTGAATATGGGCTTGAAGTGCGGAGGTGGAATCGTTTTGACATTTACTCCTTGCAAGCTAGGAGATGCTCGCTAGACACGATGGAGCAACATAGGGCGAAGATGTGCAAGTTTCAGCAACTACTTTACAGATTTATTTGTGTAATTCGTGTGCACTGAAAGACAGTCATATGTTCGTGCGAGTCACGGTCCAATAGCTTGGCTTGATTGCTGTTTATATCTCTCTCAAATATTGCTGTCCTTTGAACTTACGCTTCGCTAAATTCGAATTTCGCCTTTGAAATCCGAATTCGAATATTCCAACTTGGAATGTATCGCCTGTGCAGGTTATGTACTTCACTGCAGTTCTTTTAATTTTGGTTGTACAATTATTGAAGCTTGCTACGAAACTCCATGTACAGTTCGTATAAATATTGCAGCGTTTCTTCCGCCAAAATTCGAAATCAGTCTCTTTTCTACACAGCAAATAAAGATTGCCTCTAGGTTAAACAAGAATTTGTTTGTAATAAAAAAACCAACGTGACAATGCAAGCACATTATAAGTTTTTTGCTGGTACTATTTTAGATAAACTATCCATCTATTTTCAATAGATTTTCCTTTAAAATACGGTCAATTGTGCAATTTCAGCTTATTCTAATTTACAACGTCTTAATATCCTTACAATATTCAAGGTTCCTTTTGCATAATATCTCTACGAATTTCTTTTCAAAATTGAAAAAATAAAAAAAGTCTTTGTTCGCAAAATAATCGCGTTTAATTAAATGGCTCCTTTCTAATAACACAAGATCTGGAGAGAAGTGAAGCTTGCAAATTCTTTTCGGTAATCTAGACAAGTTCTTGTGGAACTTATAAGTAGTTTTTTGAATGTAATTTCTAGCTTGCATTACGGAAACTAACTTTCAAACGACTTAAAGGTGCTTAATAAAGACACTGCTTGAAGCTAACATAGTATTAATTAACAACCAGTTTTTTATATTAAATAAAATTATCTAATGTAACAGCCATAGATTGCATAGAACTTATAAGGAACAAGAATATTCTTTTGCTACCGCAGGCAAGCTGCTGAAGAGAAAGTATGGAATACTTTTACGAAACACACAGCTGTTATAGGCCAACATTGCCAATTCATAAAAAAAAAAAACGAACAGGAAGCGGTTATCTAAGCGAATAAATCACATATTTACCACTTATCACACTGTGCAAATTGTGCTGAAAATATGCGCATACGTTTATTCACCAACGTATGTGTGATGGATTCGACGAAAGTCGTACACCATAAAATGCAGCAAAAAGGATTTGGCCCCTTGTTACGTAGAATTGCGTCGTATAAAAGGTGAAGACGTAAGATTGTCGTCGCTGCATAGGAAATATTTACATAAGGACGTAAAAGGTTGGCGCGTTGTGCGTTTCAAAGATTTGCGTAGTGGATATACCACCGCGATCAATGAACATTAATAGTTGCGAAAGATACAATCAACGTAAACGTTGTAAGTAGTCCGTTAATGATCTTGATACACATTAATATGCCCAAACGAAGTTCATGTATGTGCCATTTAATATTCAACTTTATAACCTTTCAGGATTTGGTGGTTTCATTTAAAGAATTTTCCAATAGTAGGTCACGTAAGGGAGGCAGAAGCATATCCGTGGACTAGAGTGTCTTTTCTCTTCTCACATTGCTTTTGCCGTGAGCGATTCGATCAATACCACGAAGAAGTTACATTTGCATTATATTTTCTGGTTAAGTTAATTCTTAAATGGAACATCCAGTATATATATATTTGCCTTAGGATGTCCATCTTCACATTCACGTGAACTTTCTTTAATATTATCTACCACCTACGTAGCTTAGTCTTTTTGGGATAATTGAGATAATTCGAGATTTTTGCTTAATGCCTTTGTTCCTTAATCGTCTTACATGCTACAATGGTGATTCAAATTTTGCTCATTTGAGTATTTCCTGGAGTTTTCAGCAACATGTCTAAAAAGCAATTACATAAACTAGATGGATATCTTGGCCATGTTTAATTCACGTTAAGCTCTTCTACATCTTCTTTATAAACATCTTCTTTAGAAAAGTTTTTCGTTTAAAATCATAAGGCACTTCGACGAAATATATTTATTAGAACTAGTTTGTAAACGTTCTCTTATTCGGTACAATTCCAATAGTTACTCGGTGAGTGGAGTTTCATCTTATGCAGGCGGCACTTGTCTCCGGATATTTTGTAAAATAAGTAAATTCTTACGTCCTTAATTATTTCTTTCAATTTACATTTTCAGTACTAATTTTGTCCTTTTATTTTTAATTGCATCTTATTTCTTAAGTAGAACGCTAACAGCGTTATTCGTACGCTACGATGCAGTGTCATAAGTAGTAATGTTCGTTCACGAAAAAGGTGTCTAATTGCATTATTATTAAGTTGATTAAGAGATTGATTGCTAATTTGGGACACAAGTGGCCCCTTGTGATTGGTCTGAACTAGCAAAGCAATTATATACTCGTAGATGCATCAATACTGTATCCAAGTAGACATCAGGATATATGTAATATACCGAGAGATGGACGTCAGAAAGACCGTAGTTTAAGGAACTCACTAGTGTAAGTACCCGTAAGAACCTGTATCCAAAATGAATGCTTTTTGACGTGATAAGAGGGAAAAGCGTAGCCATTAATAATATTAAATTCCTCTCTTACAATTAAGGATTACGGTAGTTCAAGCTTTTACAAAACGGAATTGTTTGAATGCCAATTTATAGCTGAACATTTGACATGCTTCATTTAATTTTAATTAAACGATTTCCGAAAGGGCAGTGACCTCTTACCAAGGAAGAAAGGATTGTTGTCGTTGGTATATTAGAACCGCATTGCTCGCTTACATTTTAAGAGAGAAGTGCGGAACAGTCGCAAATAACACATTACATTACATATTAGACGCTGTTTTTCTCACTCCAATACGCACAGATTTCCATCGCGCGTAAACTTTTTCTCCATATGCGTTTAAAATATACATAGTGTAGATTTCCTATTATAGAGGTGTAACGCGGTTCACTAAGTTATTACACCTCGTTATACGATTGCGTGGCATTTAATTAATATGTATTACAGCGACTTTCTTTTACTTCATCTTTACACAGCTGAATTGTTATTCCTTCATTAAGAACGAACGAAACGTATAAATTGAGTTTAATTGTGGCGACTGTATAAATAAACAGCCCTGTTCGTACTGCTTTAAAGTGAGGAATAGTCACGTCTGGATTTCAGAACCTAACTTACAAAGTTGTAGGTATTGTTTTGAATACAAGAATAAAGCAGGAAGTACTACAACTGAACGTGGAACTTTATAGATTTCCACTACATATTGATTAAATTAAACGCTCGAAAACAACAAATATTCTTGAAAGTTCCCTTAAAATGCAATACCTCAGCATTCAATTTGGAAAATTCAGCGTGGACTTGAAGATCTTTTTGGAACGCAACGGTTACAGAAAAATCTAGACCATCTCTAACATTTCCGAGAAATTAGGAAATTTGCGACAAACAGTGATGGTTCAAGATAGTTCCTCAAGCTTCTGTTCCAGTTGAGATAAGATCAGTGACATGGTACCTTGTTAAGGTTTATTTATTTTTACTTTACCCTCAGCTAAATATTTGTAAAGAACAAGCAAGTGCATCACCATAAGTGGCAATACGTCGTAACACGTGTCTAGCCTACGCAGATAAAAATACGGTGTCAAATCTAACAGCGTTTCAACACCGTCTGGTTGTTCTCTCGCGTCCATCTGCAGACATAGTTAGAATCGACGGAGTTAACATTTTACGGTGTTGGTTCAAGACTGTCGCATGGTAAGCGGAGTTGAATAGCAACAAAAACTTTTAGCTATAACCTCTCATAATTATTTTTTTCATCGCAGTCGCGAAGTCTTTTTCTTTGCTTATTAAAGAATGTTTACATACGTTCCTCTAGAAATTGATTAGAATTTAAAAACATATATTTTAACTAAATTCTAGTTTCTTTCTAATTTAAGCATTGATTCAATTATTTGCTTCTTATAAGGACCAATAGCTGCAAAGAAAGCGGAAATAATTTTAGAAAGGGCAATATCGACTTCGAAAACTAGGTTTACAACTTGAATTGCTTTTTAGCATATCATTTAATAATTTATGCAGATCGTTTCCGAAACCACGAAACCTACGTTTCATTAATTAATTATTTATAAATTGAATGGAGAACTTCTTCAAAATAATTTAGAACTTGGTAACCAAACCAAAATTGGGTAAATGTCGGTAAATTTTGTGTTGTAACGTTAAAGTAGCAGTGTGTTTATTTAGCTTATGTTGCAAGTTGAAGTATACCTGCTTCAGTCAATAACAGCATCTCTATAAGTGTTTGGTTGGAAATCTTTAAAGGGATTTGATAATGTTGATGGCGAATTTGTTTGTGATTGCGATTTTGGTGCACATTTTCTTTCTTAATGTTCCTGTGTTTTGTTTTGTTTTGTTTCCCAACCGAGTTTCGATATAATGCAAATAAAAATAAACGGTCTTTTAAGTTCTGCGTATACAACGTCGAAATTTAGTACAAATGGAAGACTTAATTTACAACAACGTCAAAGTTACGTAGTAAATGCACATACTTCATAGTACAATAGCTATGCTCTTACATATATGTCGTGAATAGTTAATTACCTTTACGCGTAATCTCTATAATTCCGACTGATAAAAATGATAACAGTTGCAGAGCGCATAGCACAGGTTCGTTATCTGAGCCCCTGCAGGGCCTCAGCAGTTAGTCCTGGCTTTTGCCGCGTTCGCACGTTATACACGGTTTTATTAAACCTAACTACCTATATAGTGCATAAATAAAAAAAGTGATTGCCGTTGCATTGCCTGGCCTGCCCGTCCGCCCGCCTGCTTGCTTGCTTCCTTGCTGCCGCAGAAACTAAACTCACCTCCTGAGTCAGAGAACGGAGATCTAAACATCGTTCGCGCGCCATTCAGTCTTCTATCCAGCCTCGCGTCGTCCGTCGTGATTTCGTCACGATAACAGCATACTTTTTGAATTCGTGAGCGTATAATAAACGGGCAGAAACGACCATTCGAAAACCGTCCCATTTTGCCGACTTATTACCTTGCATTTTCGCCGCGAGTTTGACGCTGGCTCTCGACTCGATTCGCCTTTTTACGCTTTTTCGAAAAAAGGCGCCCGCACCACGGTTTAATAACACGTTCTGTTCTGTATTGGTTCGCTGTAGGATATTTCTTCCGTATGAAATACATACGTACGTACAGAGATTAACTATAGCACAAAGGTAAATATGTTTTGTTGCTTCGAGGTATTATTGTACTACACATTTACTTGAACTAATTAAAAATGCGCAGAGACACGAATTAGCAATAATTAATTGACTATATTTACTTATCTTAAAGTAAAGATCAAAGTGATCCTTCGACGAATGACTTCGAAAGTTTGTACATCAAAGTGCCATGCAGTAAAGTAAAAAAGTAACTTCAATACTTCATAGAGATGAAATTTAATTTTTCCAAAATATCCTTAGCACACATGAACGTAGTTGAAGATTATTGATATGATGAAGATTCAGTAACAATGTACCGTAAGACTGCATAATATTACTAAATGTGGCTAAGTGTTATACAATAATGTTGATCAAACTCGCCTCGCAATTCGAAAGTCGCCACACCTTACCGTACTTATTTTCAAAATATAAACCCAACTACAACGAACATCAATTCAACATACGACATTTATCGCAACAACGAAATTCACTGATCTTACTTTTTATAGTGAGTACTTGTATTTTGAATAAGCTTGAAGGACAGAGTTGCTTTTTATTGCGACCACCTCCTGTAATATGAACTGAGAAAAGAACGTCGTTCATTTTCTGTAAAAAATTAAATAACGAAATCGTAACGCTTTCTACACTTTTCAATAGTTAATGAGAAAAGATTTATTGAACGGTTCTTTTTATCGAATGTAATGACAAGAAGACGTATTTATTTACAGTAATTGTTTGTCAATTGCGTTAACTGCTGGATTACAATATCTCGCTTTGGTTGTTTTTGTAACCAAACTCTTAGGTGTATAAGATCTTATATTGAACCTTAACGTATATGAACATTCTTTTCAATGCATTTGTCAAACTTTGCTTAAATCTATTTTCATATCTGTGTTGCCAAGTCTAAAATGAGCAAATTCAATAAACGCTTGTGCTTGTCTCTCTGTCTTTACTTTGTAAATCTATCGAAGAGTTTGATTCGATCGCTTTTGCGTTTAAATGACATAAATATTAAATATAACCCGAAATTGGAGATTCAACATTATTTGTTGGATTTTGCATCTGCCAATTGGTATAAAATAAAAGAATTGTATTTTGGGTTTTATCATTTTTTATTGCCTCTTACAAGATTGACCAATATTGAACATTGGAATAAACTGTGAAAATTACTATCTCTCGATATCCTTCAGAAAGTATTGTGTCTTTAACGCTTCCTAGAAAATTATGATACAAGTACAAAAGATGCTGCATGCTCCGTGTTATTGACCAAGGCTGTACTTTAAACACTGTTCGCATCGATTTATTAAACAATCTGTGTTATTTTTTAAAATGTGATCTTAACAAATTTGATAATATTATACATGATAACGTTTCACTTTGCAACAAAGCGTTGCGGTTACCTGAAGTGGTGGTATTAGAGATAAAGTAATTCGCCTTTCATTTATCTTACACAAATTGCTAGGTTGATACCTTAAGCCTTGAGGTAAGCTCAATGTCTATTCTTCCCATGATTAAGGTTATTAATTTTGGTATCCGATATTTAATGTTTCCATTCTGATTTATTGCTGTAGTTATAGATAATGAACACTATGTGCATGAATGAATTTTAGGTGCTTGTTTATTAGCAACAAACCGTTTTCTGAAAATTGTTGCGTAGCTAATGCGTTACTGGAAATTATTACAAACGCTAAAGCATCGGTACGCTCCGCATCGCACAAGCTATTTAGTTAATTCGGAGCAATTGTTTCTGGAATTCCCGAATGATGTGAGAAAAAGATTTTAATTCTAATATGCCTTGTTGAATCGCCTACTCTGAAAGATATTTACAAGTGCTTACTTTAATCGTCCATTACCATAAAAATCATGCGAAATGTATGAAATTAAAAGGAAAGGCTCACAAAACGTAAACATGTGCACGTTTACCATCAAGGCTGAGTGGCTAAGTGAATCTTTCTCCCTGTTTAGCAGATTTGCATTCGTTCTCATATAAATGGCACCGTAAGCCTGTAATTCTCACGGCGAAGTTACGATCTTGATTAATTTGAGGTTTTCTAATATTATGCCCAGTTTTGTTTATGTGTCGTGCTGCATTTGACGATTCGATCCTTCCGTAGTAATAATGAGCTATATCGCCCGTATCGTTTCTCGAACATAGGCTTTATCACAGTGACCGCCTGCGGTTTTATAAATTCCTGGCCTTTTCTTATGCGCCTTATTGGGATAAACCGAATGTGGTGCAGAGTGCGCCGATACTTTACTGTTTGCCACACCACTCCACAGCCTTTGGGACACCCTTCACTTCGACTGCGCTATATTAATAGTCCTTAACATTTTGCGCCGATTCATGATCAGAAACTCTGTCGAATGAAAAAATTTGAATGAAAATGCGATTTCCTTTATTTGAGTGTACACAATGAGCGCAGGAAATGACCACGACAAAGTTTTCTTTGAGAACGTTGCCGCTGCCCGGGTTTTGGAATTAAATTACATTCTACCTTCCGTTCTTTCCACTTTCCTTTTCTTTAACTTCTATCAGATACTGTAATCTGAGGGAGGTATTTACGTGTAACATGCAAATTATGCTAAAATTTCCGCGGAGATCTTGTTAACCAGAACACAGAACGCCGTTACAAAAATTGTTTCTTTGCACTCCGTAGGGTAACGAACGAAAATTATTAGAAGAAAGTCTAAAGTTATTAATCTAACAGATCTATCTTATGATATGAAGCGGCACTACTATAAATAACAATGCAGAATTTATTTATTCCCGACGTCTATTGCTTATTGCAACGTGTGAGGCAATTCGCATGAAATATTTATGAAATTTACTGGCAGATTGTATACATGTAAGTATCTACAATGTATGTGTGTATGCGGGATTAAATTTTCAACTCGTTATACTGGTTGGGTACGTGTCTCCAGACTCTCCAGTAAGGATTTTTCTGTCGACTAGTCAGATAACTTTCTGCAGCGTCGCAAATACTTCAGATGCGAGCGTAGGATATATATTTTGATAGTGGCGTTATATGTTTGTACGGAAGTTGATAAAATGCTTTTCACTCAGCACAATATTTCTGATTATTTCGATCTGCAACTTCATGTATCGTCTCTCAGAATCATACAGAACTGATCTGATCTTCAAAACAAAGCATATCTCAAGGTATTTCCAAATAAGGTCTCTATATATATCATATAGAATGAAGGTAATGAATATATGGACATAAATAAGGCGAGATGAATTAACGGTGCCATAAGATTTCCGATTGAAGGAAGAACGGTAACAATTTCAGGTGTTACACATAACATTGTTATTTCAAGAACATTTTAGTTCTAGTGAGGAAATTATTTTTCCAATAGGAGCCCCTTCCGTTGAGGACATGTACATGTTATTCCTTTGAACCCAAATATTCAAAATTGTTGTATTGGCTTACATAATTGGCTATCTTGCTAATGCTTACTTCACTTTATTTCTAAAATAACATAATAACAAAAAATATCCACAATAATTATTCGCAACTAATCTAAATTATTCTACTCATATGTAATATGCATATCAAAATGCAAATCTGCCTATTCCCAAAACAACAAGAACTCCTTATGGATGTTGTAGATTATCGGATACACGCTCGCTAAAATAGGCAAGTACCAACCATAACTTACTTAAAAAATGCTACACAGCGCATGCATTTAATAAATCGCACACAACGACGCCAGGAATTTTCCTCTATTTTCTTAAAGGCTGTAATAATCAACGATTAGGTGCCTAGAGTTCACTTATAGGCGTACACGTACGTAAATACTTTACCTTGGATGCGCCTATATCTTTCAAGGCGTCTCCTATCTTCGCCGATCAATAAAAGTTATTATGGTTCTTATCGGTCTTCCTAGAGTAAATACAATAATATGTGATAAGATAAGACTCGCGCGAAAAAACGTAAATATGTTCTGATTTTTGATTTCTTAGTGGATATCCACACAGACGTGTGTATATATCGGATATAGCATTCCGAAAAAGATGAAAAAATTAAAATTGGAAACGACGATCGAGGAATCAAGAAAGCCTGGCAATATTAGAAGCGCTTGCTATTTTATGTTGTTTATTACGGGATTTTAATTCACTTATTTAAGTAAACCATCAAAATAGTTATTATCTAACGTTATCTAATCTAATTCGTCAAGAATTAAAATGACGAAAGCATAAAAATATGTATTTTTCCTAAGTCCTAGATTAACATCTCAAAACACGGCTGGAATTGGAAATATCGGTTTTCTCGGCAACAATGGAGAATGGCTTGGGTAATAATAATAAATGTTGCAAGTAATTTAATTCAAAATCGGAGCGCTACGAAATTTGTTATATAAATGATGTGCGCTACTAACATCACGGTTAGAGATAAAAGAAATATTTAATGGAAAGCATCTAACAACAGACAAAGAAGTTTTCGCGCGTCTCTAAGTTTCCTATGAAAGCATAGTGTAACTACGAACGCCTACAAAAGCTTTAGAAATTGCGCTTAATGATCTTTACCTTTGGGCGATCTAAATAGGCGAACAAAGCAAACTCAAATGCTAATATATAACAATCTTTCTTAATACGCTAAATAATTCCTAATTCCAAATACATATGTAACATATAAGCAGACCCACAATTCAAATGAAATCAAAGAATTATTAATGAATTCATCACTAGGGCACGTAGGATCTCGGAACAACAAAAATGTAATTAAATGAACCGTAATTGTGCAAATGAATTAAAATAAAATACGTTAATAAGTAGCATAAAAACCTCAAAAAAAAAGTGTTCAATTGCTTGCTTCAATTGCAAAAGCTTATTAATTACCGCCACACAAACCGTGTATATCAAAACGTAATTAAATTTAAGCAAAATAGCGTTATAATAATTTTATTCCACCACATTCACAAGAAATTCAAGTATCTACGTTGCGCATCCTAAAACTAGCGTCCGCCTCATCTAATATTTATTACTTGCAGATTTATGAAAGAAAAATGGAAGCTATGCAGGTAAAAAATCGTAACTCTTATAATTTCTGCATCGAAGGAAGTCAAAACCTGCATTTAGTAAGATCGCAAATACCTGCAATTTTTTTTTTAATTAAATCCATATCTGGTCTCTAGTCCTCTAGCCAAGTCGTGATATAAGAACATTACCCCAACGTCCTATGATAACGTTGACTTTAGAAACGACGCAATCGTGATGAAACTCCACGTTAACTCTGCCATGCATAAAGGTGGTTCCAGATACCAGAAGCCTGAAAAAGGAGCAAGGAAAGTTTTTGATAATTGTATCGATATTCTTTTCGTTGGACTAAAACACCCTCCTTCAATTTTAAATTGTCCAATGCTGATGTCGATAGCATTTTACTGTTTTCTATATTCAAATAACGAGCACGAGCCAGGAGCACACTTGCGAAATCCTGCAGGTGCTCCAGGCCAAGCCTGTACATGTCTCGCTTTCCCTTAGCATGTAATAGTTATTTTTTAAGTTTTCTTCTTTCATTATAAGCCACTGATAACATCGAATGATATTTTTCGAAGCTTATTATAGATGGTAGAAAATGTGTAGCAATTTAACTTTTGCTTGCAAATATATTTCATCATATAAACCGTATCAATGATAACTATCTTCATGTTTATTGAAGCGAAGCCAATTATTTTAAAAAAAGTTTGTCATTAATTACGCTTGCAAAATATTGCAATATTCGTAGATTACACTAAAATAAAAACTCATTATTGTATTAATAATTATTCACAATAGCTGAAAAGTCCTGTTTTCGAATTTTCAATTAGTCACCCGTAACTGCAAACTTCCATTTACCGTTAATAATTTTTAAAATAACGTTTATTTATTTCTTCTCGCGGTATTAGTTTTACGCTCTATTTCGTAATCGGCAATAACGTAGTTATTGTATTACGTTACTTCGCACAGTACCGCGAGTCGCCTGTTTCCAACAAGGCCAAGTACCTGTACTTTAATACTTAACTTATGTTAATCTTCTTGGAAGTCTGACATAAAGATACTAGCATACCGAAGAAAATATCTGCTATACATTCTTTTTCAGTTGCACACAAGCGCTCTTTTAACAAGTTTTTCGTTTAAATATATATAAAAGCGTGTTCAATAAAAAATTATGGGTTTTAGCTGGACAGAAATGTTTATCAGATGATAATTTTTGAATTTTCAATAAAAAACACAAAATTTGAATTTCAGGTGTTTTACTCTAAATCCCCTTGAGGACTTCTTAGCGCTATACAATGGCTTCAGTTACATATTTTTGAGTAAAATCAGACTCGGAGAATCGATTCCCGCCACCCTCATTTACCTATCTTGTTTATTTTTCGAATTACACCCCGAGAGAGACTCGGGGGAAAGATAGTGATCAGAGTTTCCCAACATTCTAGAGCTTATAGCTCGCTTACCGTAAGAGATAGAAAATCGGGATAGCTTTTAATGGATCCAGCGTATCGAAATCTATAAACCAAGTTGTTAGTTGGAGAGATTTAGGATAGTTGAAAAAATGATGAATTTCTAAGGGGTACCCCTTTGGAAATCCGGGCGATTTGACGATTTCAAAAATGTTTTAAAATATTTATTTTGACGACGGTTCCTTACGCAGTTTGACCTGCTGATTACAGGGGTTACAACCGTTTTTCGGTATCTTCAATGGTTTTTGAAATATTTGAGTTTGAATGATTTTTGCTATATGTTTTTTATATAACCTTCGGTAATAAAGTTAGCAGTTTTAACCGTACAGCAATGCGACGTATTATTTGTGGCGCATAGGGAAATTCATATCTAAGCATAGGACTGGATTACGTAATTCTAAGAATTTATATTAACCGACTACAAAAAAATTCATTATCGGATTATCTTGTATACACGTAAAAATTTTTGTGTAAACATCGTTCGTACGATAAGATAACATTGCCTCTCTCAAAAAGTCCGTATTGGAAATAATATCCAATTCACTTTTTATCTGTCCGTAGAAGGCAGAAAATAGCTATTGTCTAATTATTTGCGCGTTTTATTCCCTGACCATCTTTGTTCCGATTCTACTATTCAAATAGGAATTGTTCAAATCAACCAATAGCGAATTAACTTAAGTTCAGTGTGCGGTGTAGTGTAGTTGCAGTAAACACTGCGATTAATTATACTTTATTGTAATTTTGTATGTGAGTATCTAATCTATTTTTACGATTTTTAAGACAAAAAGATGATTTCTTTCGCTCCTAGAATTAACGAAAATTATTATTGTTACTAGGACAGTGCGCTTCATTGATCTTTCTGTGTTGAGTAGTAGCTGGGTTAGGAATAAAAATTCGTTCACTCAGTATATTTGATCCAGATTTTTTTAATTACTTTTAAGTTTACATTGTAATAAATCGACAATCTGAAATAACACTATATATGATACGATTCACTAATAGTACATTCCTGTAACGTACACATGAATAGAAACACAAGCTAACATGGGAAAGTTATTAGTAATTATTGGAATTCATTTAATCTACAATTTGTTTCTAATTTAACAGATACACCCAATAGATTTAGTAACCACGCTAAAAAATATTCTTCTTTTCCAGGATTACCTAACCACTCATCTTCGCTCGCACCACTCCTCCACAAATGGATTTAGTCGACCAACGGAATGGTTCCAATCCATTGGAGTCTGAAGTTACAGAAACCAGAACAGTCACCCAGCAAGACGGAAAAACAACAAGAACTGTTCACGTTAGAACTGTAAATAAAGTCGGTGAAGTGAATACCGTTCGAAAATTTTACACGTACCAAGACGGCCCGCCTTCACATCAAGACGTCAACATCGATTTTATCAAAAGGAACAGCTCACAGCGAAGAAGTCTAAATAAAGAGGCTTACATCAAACTACACAAGAACGTTACTAACAGGAAAAGTATCGAAGTGCTTAAAGGGAAGTATGAATTGTCTATAGACGATAATAAAAAAACAGACGAGGATAAATTTGATAAGCGTGGCAGTACAGATGATACGCTTTCTGATAACAACGATTCAAGTGAAGCTATTCTCAAGTCAACACAGAACATAGGAGTTCTACAAGCCAAACTTTCTCCCAAGCTTAGCAAAGACACCGTGGAGTCGCTTAAAGTTAAGTATTCACCCTCTAATTTTGGTTACTCAAACTTAGACAAAGTGAAACTAAGACAGAAACCAGCTTTGCCTGAAAAACCCAAGCACATCCTGCTTCCCAAACCGCCTATTCGAATATCAACCGTACAAACGTACAAAGCTCCGATTCCACAAGATTTGGAGACAATACCGGGACACGAAGTTATCTTACGTTCCTCCTCCGAAGACAGTATAGAAAAGATAGAAACTTTCTTATCGGAATTTACCATGGATCCCAAGCGCGAAGTGAAGGAAAAGAGACGATCGAGTAGTTTCCGTAAGATACTTACTGGTGGTTTATTCAGCAAAGATAAGAAGAAAAGTGAAAAGAAGAATAGCGAAGACAAAACCAAAAGCAAGAAAACTGAAAATATCGTTGTAGCTGACAACGTTCAAAATGAACAGACATTCGGCAGAAATTCAATACAGCGCCACACCAATGAGAACCATTTAACCAAGCAACCAAAGAAAGCAAGCCCAAATTTAGCTAACCAGAAAGAATATGTCGATCAAAGCACCAACAATTTAATTGAAATGGAGAGGAGGTACGCTGAAATGCACATAAATCAATTCAACAAAATCAAAGCAACATTTTCAAAGCCAGAAAACTTTAGTAAACACCCTAACGATGCCTATCATTATCTGCTCGAAAATGATAATTCAACTACCGCAATTGATAGATACATCGACACTAGCTCCTCATCGAACACATTAGAATCAATTGATAGAAGCACGTACCAAAACGCGTTGATAGCTCAAGCTGAATTAAAACATATAAAGGAAACGGGAATGAGAGCTAAACAGAAAGGCGACATGTCAACCACACAAATGGAAAGTCCCAAAAGTAATGAGAATATAATTAATACACCACCTAGAGCCAAGCAGACACATCAAAATGTACAACTGGTGAAGCCCAAAGCTCTAATACCCATAAATTCCGAGAGGGCGCTTCCAAATCCTTATCACAATGGTCAAGACGGATCGCAAGACGGTAGCTTGAAAAAACAATCACAAAAGAACTTAAACATTGACGAAAAAGACTATGCTACAAAAGTGCCTGTTTACAACCGCCAGAATGATTTTGATGTATACGAATATAGTGTTGCTAAAACACACCAACATCAAGAACAAGGGCAATATAGTCCAAATCTAACGAAATCGAGTACTAGTTCTTCAACTCAGAACAGCCCATCATCACCGTCATTTAGCCCAAGATCAAGCCCACGTTCTCCAACGTTGGAGGGTTCAAAATTAAGATTACCAAGTAATAGGGAAAAGGTTAATTTGCAGCCAAGGATAAAATCTCCTATTCCACAGCCTAAGATAAGTACAGAGAAAATTATTGCGACAGAGTTACTAAAGAACAAATCAGAATCCAAAAGACATGATACGGCTCCTTCGCCACTTCATCAAAAGATACATACTGACTCCGTGGAAAATATAATATATGAACCAGAACCTGTGAATGCTCGTTTAGTTAAGCAGAGCCTTGTACAAACCCCAACGAAAATGCCATTGGATAATAATTCTATTATTGATCCGTTCGAGGCTGCCAAATGGCACCAGAAACAAAGACAGTTCGCAACTTCACCGATAATATCCGATTCATCACAGGTTATAACGGACGTAATGGTGCATGCGGACCCAGAAATGAAAAGAAATAGCATGCAGTACTCTTCTCTACCGGTTACAATGAGAAGGACCCATCAGGATACTATTAGCATGAGACAGCGACCTGTAACTCCAGTGAAACGAGCTCCTTCAACCCAATCCCTACAGCAATCCCCGCAAAAACATGAAATAAGGCAAAGCGTCGAATTATATTGCTGGAAAGAAATACAGAAATTGAAAGAAAAACAAGACCAAGAATTAAAATATCAATTGCAATACACGCCATACGGTTACGTGGAGGATCCCATTATTCAAAGAAGATCTCGTAGTGCGGATACAACGCAGCAAAGAAATACTAAACGGAGCACTAGCCTACCTAGGGAAATCAAACAAAATATGAATTCCAGGATACTTTATCGGGAACCCATTCCAGAAAATGGCCCGGTAATCTATAAAGACGATGATATATATGCTCAGAAGAATTACAACTTCGTAAGAAGTTCCCCACAAAGGCAAACTATATCTGGCTTAACAACATCTCCTCGGAATTCATCTCAGATGTACGAAGGTTACTACGCGAATTCTGGCGAAGTGCCGTACAGACCTATATTCAACAGAGGCAGTTTGAATCGTCAAACTCAACAAGACTTACAAAATCAGTTGCAAAAGAAAGTAAGCTTTCCTAGCAACAGAAATCCAGTACAAGATCCGTCTTGGCCTAGCAATAATGGATTCATCCAAAGTCCTCCGCAAAGGCGTACGGATAAAACGATGTCAGTGGGTGAGGATGAGGTATTCTTGAGAGATTCCCAAATCAAGCAAATGAACGAACAAATTCAAAAGCGCCTAGTTAAGGATGCACAACAATATTCGACCAGAGATTCTTTGGTATCTTTACCACGCCAACAAGTTCGGGGGGAATCACTTTATGGGTTGAGAATGACAGGTGTTGCACAGAACAATAATTTACTAAAGTATGTAAGTAATCCGCCACCCGAACAAATGATAAATGAGCCAGCATATATAAAGAGACAAAATAACGAAAATATAACGGAGTTAACGAAGCAGAAGCAGGAAAATTTACAAAACATATATGGAACAAGGCAGCAACCTGATATTGACCCGTCATATGCGAGACAACTTTATCACGCCAGGAATCAACAGTTGGTTCCGATTCAAGATGCTAGAGATAACGGATCGGTAATGGGTGACCCGATATATGGATCGAAGCAACAATTTGCTGTTGAAAGGTATTACGTGAACAACAATTTATTAAGTGAATCACCGTATGGTAGCAGACGAGTTGTTACCAGTAGTCCTATCACTAAAGTCACCAAACAAATTACTGTTACAAATAAAGTTTGTGATATTTACGGAAACATTCACGATAATGGCAAAAAGATGCCCGTATCGTCCCCTAACACCGCCCAAATTCAACAAACTGGTGTTATTTATGGCCAGCTACAGGGTAATGTCGTGGGAAGGCCACCCCAGTATCAAAGCTATAATCAGATCGTGTTGCCAACAAATTTTGTTAGAGGCAGTAGACTAACCGCCAGTGCTAACGATATGTATAAGCGCTACCCAAATGATATAAGGCAACGTGAATACGAGGAGAGTCCTTACGGTCAGCGTGTTAACAATTTTAATCCTAACGGTCCTCTACCTCCAACTCCGAACGAGCAGAGCAAGATGCAACTCTTGATGATGAGAAGGAACAATCAAAATCGGTGCTATCCGCAAATTTCCGACACAGAAAGCGATACGAGCGAAGTGAGGAAGATAATGAACCGAAACTATACTGGCGGTAAGTAGTATAATAGAACGGTTTAAAGAGAAATTCAGAGGAAGACGAATAAATTCTTTATCACTAGGCTGTGTTTAGATGTGTTTAAAAAATTATGCATAGGTACTAATTTTGTTGCCAACATTAACTTGTCTTTTATAAAATACAAGCTAATGTGTATTTCGAATTGATTGAAGCATTTAAGTGATAGGATAAGTTTAAAAGCTTCGTAATGACGCGCTTGCTTTTAGTAGTTTAGCGAATAAATCTGCAAACGACATTTGATCTATTTCGCTTTAAGTTTGAGAGCCTATATCCCGTGACTATGCGGAACTTTAGAGATGGCAATAAGTCAAGGTAGCGATGTTGCTCTTCTTAATTACATGCTTATCAGCTTCCGCTTTTCACGTAAACATAATTTTCCGCGAAGTTACATTCAATACAACTCCCGCTAGACGTTTATGGGTATTACTCAGAATTCGCCCGAGGTGCTTTAATTACATTTTATGCTGAAGCATTCAGTAGTCGCTATACGTATACACGCCGTGCTTGCTTGCCATGCCCGTGCTTTATCATCGTTTATTAAGAATTATTTATTTGATTTTTATGAGATATTCTTAAAACGCATCTTTGAGATGTGTTTATTATAATATTGTTTCTAACCTACTTAATTTTTCTTCTCCTCTCAGGTTAAGATGGTTCTATTTTAAGGGGAACTTAACGAGTTAGGTTAAAATTTGATGCCCATTTTTATTAAAATATTGATCATGTCTCCTAGGAGATATCAATATTCAATATGTTTCTAATAGAAATGTGAAGCAATCTTGTCTCTGTGCCATGTGATTTTAATTATACAGGTACATATTTCTTTTGTGAATATTATATTAAAGTTATCTAGATTTCTAGAAAAATCTCACAGATAAAGCGGTAAGTGTATCCAAACTTGCATTGGTTCAGGTATGCAAATTTTTTTATATTATTGTTCTAAATGTTGCCAAGAAGTAACTAATGCGGTCGATTCCCTCTAAATGAAATATCCACGCGGGGCTTCAGCTTGCTCGAATTAGGAAGAGTTTGGATTTAGGGAAATAAAAACAATTTAACAAATATTGTAAACGTATATACAGCGTGTCCGCCTAGCCTCAAAAACTAAGGTAGATAGGTATAGGGGGTACTGATAGAAGTTAACATGAATTGAAAAGGGCTCCCCAAAAAAGGATATTCCATTTAAAAAAAATAACCTCGTGTCGTTTGGAGCGGAAATTGAGCACGTTGTATACTTGGAGATAATTCTATGTTGTGGAGAACTTGCTCCGGAGATTTTTTCTTTATTTTATTATTATTTGAACATTTTTTTTCTAAATTGTTTAAGAGATTAATTATCTTTCACCCACGCATCAGGTGGACGGGCTGTATATAGCCACCAGAATGAATCAAAATCCTTTTAAGTCGATTTTACGCAAGATACCTATGACGTCATAATATTTATTCGACAATTTATATCAAGAAATATATCCTGAAAATATTGTTGCGACGGTTACCACTTTGTGGGATGTGAAAACTAAAACTAATGAAAGCTATTCCAAATACTATTTTGTGCCGCTTTGCTAATCAACTGTGAAGTTAAAATGACAAAAATTCATTCATATCGTTGCGATATGGGAGCAAGGAACAGGGATGCAAATAATTCGAATTTATGTAAACATGAAATAAAACACATGTAAATAAATATCTTGACGTCATAATGGTAGTATTAGGACACGTTCAAATGTATTGCTACACGGTAGATGTTAATGTAATCTTGAAGAGGTCGAAAAATGCAGACTTTAGACAAAAATCTGCGGCAGTACATACCACAAATGCAAATTTGATTTAGTGATTTAGTGATAGTCAAGTTTGGATTATCTTAGCCAGCCAAAATTCGTCTAAAAATCTTGTTTGTTGCTTTTGAGGATGATGAAATTAAAGTTTTAAGCAGCTAAATTATTTACTATTATTACCTTCTAAAAAAAAATAAATATCCCTTCATTTTTCATTATTACGTTGAAGGTGCTGAAAATTGCAGGATTAATTTGCCATAGTATAGATAAGAGACGGAAATGAGTTGAGGAGAATTCCCAAATATCGAAAGCCCACATACCGGGAAGCTGATTTCACTTTCTTTCCCGTTTAAAAATCATTTTAATTGTGCCATTTAGTGCTTTATTCCAGTGTTAAAACAACATATTAAGATTTTGTAATCTAATCCCAAATTAACTCATTAACTCATTGAAAAATTACTTTTTCTTAAAAACCACAGATAATGTTGAATGCAGTTTACATTAAGAGCTTTATCGAAAGAAATAGCATTACTTGCCAATGAATTAGGGTACTAACATTTAGTTTTTTTGTTGTTCCTATATATAATACAAAATAATTTTTTTAGAAAATAAAATATTCTTTACTTGGATGTTCCTTATAATGGTTAGTGTATTTTAACAAAATAAACGATTGAATAGTTATAGTTTATATTATTACCATTAACTATTACAATAAATTTTTATTGCAAAGCTAAAAGTGTCTTGTCTTCGATTTTCCGAATGTATCTGTCTTCCTCTGGTTTCTCAAAATCACGAATTGAAGTCGCTATTAGTTTATAGATTTTTGTATATTATTTTATGTCTATGTAATTATTTATCAGTATTAATTATGTTGGATATTCGTTGTACTATAAATTGAAGGGACTTTTCCTTCTTTTTTGTCCTTAAATGCATATAGTTGGTACTACTGTAATTTATTATATTAATTCTCTTATTGTTTGTTTTGTATTTAATGTAACTATATGTTATGTGTTTTATTTGTAATAAACCTATTTCAAAAATTTTTTTTTGTTTTATTTTGAAACGATATTTCTCGACTTGGATATATTCTAATAGCACCTTCAATTCTTGATAAGCCTTATTTATTTCACATCGTTGAATAACGTAGGTGCAGCATAGCATTGCCCGAATAATGGTGTAAAGATAAAAGGCTGTAAATTCTGCAATATTGTTAATACGTTTATGTTCGAGCGGCTGTAAACAAAAGATAACAGCGCGGTTACTGTTCGATTTTATTAAAAAATCCTTTTGGAATAGACGGAAAGTCATATATTATTGCGACGATTACAGTAGAACTTGATATCAAATAGAATTCGGTATACCGGAAATTGTAGGTGTTGTGTGTATCTATAGTGCTTGTTTTTAAACAATATTGTTTGCTTGTTTTCTTACTTTCGCAATAGTTGCGTACGCCTTTATTTTTACTGCTTGCTTTCTTAGTACTTTTCTATGTGTAATCCTTTTCCACAAAGCACTAGAGCAATGTGATAGAAGTAAATATATATCTAGTGATTCTAAAAGTGCTACTATAATGTAGTGTATTTAATAACTTGTTGTGCAAATAAAATCGAATTTTTGAACTATTTATTTATGGTTGTTCAACCATATTCCAAAGAACTGAAAGCTACATGTCTCAACATTAAGAGCTGCTAAAGTAAAAACGAGAATTTTTGGAAATACGAATAAAACCTAAATTATAAGACAGAAGTTAATATAAGGTAAGTTGAGGTAACTGCACCCTCAAATTGGCATTGATCTCCAATAATAGCGTATCAAACCTAAAAGTGAGAGAACTTATTTCAATAATTATTTATATAATTTTTTCAAAAATTTTCATCTATCAACATTTGATTTGTATTTTTAATTGAAATTCCAAAAGTATACGACTTTTTTATTGGGGCTTCTCTCTCAACCCGTTTAAAACAATGACAAAAACTTTCCGATGAATTGTTTGAAACTCTAAGATATACTCAATCGAATAAAATTCAAATCACCATCCTGGGGTGTAAGGCGTTTAAGATATCGACCGTTAAAGAAGCAGCCGTATTTCGCAAGAATCTCCAATTACGTCGATTATCTCAAAAGCTAAGACAGATGGGTATAGGTAATATTGGTGAAAATTGACATAAATTGAAGGGAAGTAATATACGGGGTGTCCTCGATACGCGACTCACATTTCTTTGCACTACCCTGACCTCTCAATCGATTATATAAGTTACTGGCCGAGAATGCTTTTACCACAACTTACCTTAGACGCTGCTGCGGAATTAAGAATAGCAAGAAAAGTATTTCTCTTAATTAGTATTTTCTTTACTGCTTCTTACGGTAGCAGTTTTACGAGCTCAGTTTTATTACAGTATTACACTCAGTGCAAGCCTCAACATCCTTGAGGTAAAAGCTTGGAAAACATATTTTTCACCACATCTTTTGCTGCATTGTAATCAGGTCTTACTTGATCCGAGAAATCAGTTTTTCATATACACAATTACTCGAAAATTTGAATAATTGTTTTTAGTATCCAAAGTTTCTTAAAAGAAGCAGCAGTTGCAAATAATCAAATTGACATTGAAGCTGTTAAAGAACCTAAATGTTTTCCACTAGCTAACAACTATATTCAACTTTTGGGATTCATTGAGTCAAGTTAGTTTTTAGAATTTTAGGTAATATAGGATCGTTCGAACGAAAAACAAAACTCCAAAATTACACACATTCCATCATTTCTTGTGTAGTATGTAGATCCGCAGCTAGTCTAGTGAACGCTTCAGCTTTATGACTAATAATTTTCCATTTTCTATTTAACTTTTCGATGCTTTTAAGGTTTTGGGGAGGAGGAGAAAAGAAGATCGTCACTAAACTACACATGAAGTACGATAGGAACACTATACGACATCTATCGCAAATAATACAATGTTCCGAGCTTTAAACCTTTGAATTAATATATACGTGTAAGAACACTTAGGTTGTGCGATTTCAGAAAGCGAGAACAAAGCTTTTGCAGGACGCGTTCGGAGATTTGAAGATTTCAAGTCGAATTCGCGTATGATGTAGGGTAATATATTATTTGGAATTGCCTTTTGAAAATGCACAACCTTTGATACCACTATTAGCTTAAACTAAATGTGATATTTGTATGTATTATAAATGCATTTTAGCTAGATTTTAGAATTATTTTAAAAATAATTTATATCAGCTTTTTATGAAGAAAGTAGGTATTTTCACTACATTATAATTAAGTGTTATTTTAAAAATATCCTGAATTTTTATTCGAGTAAGTTTTACCTGAAGCGGATTTTTTTTTAGGAATTAAATGTAAGTATAATCCCCTATTTGATATTTGACCGTATAATATATATTTTTTAATAATTTAATTTGATGTAATTGTTGCTACTTAAAAAAGGTATTGCCTTTAATCATTGAGTTGATTAAATATCAAATACGCTGTTAAGTTGTTAATGCTGTCTAAAACAATTGTTATAATCAGAACATTGCAGTTTCATAAAGCATTGCAGATGCGTTAATCGAAGATTTAAGCAGATTAACAAGCTTATATCAATTGAATTATTAATAACGGAAAAACTTTCTTGGCCTCACCAGGTTCAACAATGGTTAATACTGTATTTTATTACTATATGTAGTGGAGCCCTAGAGTATCCCGCCCTCACATTAACTTTTGAACGACAGAAGCTAGCTTTTTAAAGAAAATAGGTCGATTTCGATTTTTTACGAACCGGTTTATAGCATTATCGGCAGTTTAGTTACATTTGCGATGTAACTGGTAGTGACGCCAACTTTCTTGCTTTAAATAGAACGGCTATATATTTTGACGTTCTGGAAAAGTAATCACAAAACGAATCGGATGGTGCCACATAAGATTTCAATATAAACTATTTAATTCACACTCACAGAGGCTCGAGAATAGGAGGAGTCAGAGCAGGTATAGGCATCAGCGGTCCTAACTACCACCTAAAGATGCATATAGTAGAAACGTCTGTCGGGTGATGTCGTGTAGTTAATATTTTACTTGACGTTTCGCTGACCAGGCTGTCAGCTTCTTCAGAAAATTTCTAAAGACTTGCTTTAGACAGTCTTTAGAAATCTTCTGAAGTAGCTGACAGCATGGTCAGCGAAACGTCAAGTAAAATATTAACTACACGACATCACCCGAAAGACATTTCTACTATCGATTACGGTCGTGAAAGCCTACACTCAACTATTAAAGATGCATATTTTAAGCAGAGATTTCTGCTTTAAACTTATAACGCCGTAAATAACTTCGAGAAAGGGACTCTACTGAGACGCCATAACTACGTTACTTTTCGGTGGGTGCCAAGTCATCAAGGGATGAAAGAAAATATCAAGGTAGATAAGCTGGCGATGTGCTCTTCACTGGTCCTAACCTCTACTGTGGTCTGCAAAAGAGCCACGTAAAACAACAAATCAAAAAATGGGAGGATTTCTCCCAAGAGGCTTCTCACTGACAAAATACGCCAGAACATCATCTGGCAGATTACGTTATAAAAGGCAAGAAAAGTTACTTCCCGTATCTAGATAGTGCTGTATTAGAAAACTACAATATTGTAAACCAAATTAATATGAAATCATTTCATCATATCTGCTTTTAAGCCTAATGGTTTTAATAATTATAAACAGCATAAAAAATAAAGAGAGCAGACAATTTCAATGCTGGCAGACGTATCGAATAACAAAATTCTATTTTATTGGAGAATTAAGATAACGAGAGACGGAAAAAGGACCGTCGATACGATAAGTATGAGCGAGATACTAACAATTCTTTAAAAAGCAAACGGTAGGATTGTCTGTATCCTCAGCTGCTGCGACTTGTAATCAGCCGTGTAAAATGCATCGAGTGAAGCTATGCAGGGGTTCCATAATTCGTTGGTAGTTGATACTCTATAACTTCCTTTCAGCAAGCTCCTATCATAAATAAGTCGGCAACTATTTCAAAGGTATACACCTATAAACAATTTTGAACGAGTTCACGCCTGCCAGTCGATAGAGCTTCTGGTTCTCATCACATTCATACGGCGCCGTCCTTTTAATAGTTCTGTCATTGGTCGTTAAAAAAGGCTTTAAGTTCGACTTTATTATGGCGTCATTAGAACTGTACAAGGGTTAAAGATTAAGTAAGATCAACAGTAGAGATCACAAAAAAAGGTAGATGTACAGTGTCCATACACATGCACCCGGGTAAAAGGGCGTGATTGCTGAGGCAGGGCGTTCACCCCTTCAGTTAAGAAGCTCACCGCTAGCTGCCAGTAGCGCTTCAATCGATTATCCTGTGCAGTTACGTCACGGATGCTGTAATCTAGTCAGCGAATTCCGTGGCCCGCCGTTTGCGATCACGGCCTAAACGTTTTCCACGTATCGGCCTAATAATACAACCCATTAATAAAAGCAGTGTTGAAAATCCGGTGCTTTCGTACGAACAGTTCGATTGACGGTTGAGAATTTCATTGACAAGAGATACGTTTCTCGACGGTGCACACGAGCCGTTTCTGAATACATCTCTGTATAGGTTGGATCTCGTAAGTATCGTATTCGTAAACAAACATTGCTTTTTAAAAATTCAAGAAGGTTTTGTTCGATGTACGATGTTCGGGTGTAAGGCGATCGGTTGCCGATTTTAGAGAATTTTTTTCGACGATTTGAATTTCAAAACGAAATAGCAAATTGAAAATAAAACGATTGCAAATTGATTCACCATATGCTGTCGCTTCGTTGCGATTTAGTGCAGAAGGTAACATTGCATCTATTATTTTGAGGCAATTACGAAAATTTTATTATCCGGACAATGCTTCTTGGTTGGGCAAGTCCTGGAGGAAACCTTTTGTGAAGTTACGCATAGATTCCTTTAATGTTTTTGAAAATAAAGGGGTTCCCACATATTTATCCTGCATTAATTGCTATATTGAATACAAAATTACCCATCTCGCTCTTCAATTCAAAAAAATCGTTATTTCTTTATTGCAAATAGAGCTTAAAATGTCGTTAATGCGCTTATTACGAATTAATGCTCATGCATTAATTCGAAATCATTTTCGAAGTTATGATAGGTTAAATATGGAACATTGACAATAGAATTTCCCCCCCAAAAAAAATTTTTTTTTGCATACCGTCACAAAGCAATTCGATTGACGATTTTCTATATATTTGGTAAAAAGTACTGTTTATCTGAAAGATTATTAATTCTAATTGTACATACATACCTACCTTGATGTCCAAAAAAAAATTATAATATTAAATGTTCATAATAAATTGTTTTAATTGCTGCTTCACTAATAAACTGTTTGTGGTCTTGGTCAAATAATTTTGTGCTTATGTGTTTGATCATAAAATTTACGACAAGAATTAATTTAATAAAACATAGAAAAAAGGATAATGTCAGAAGTGGGATTCGAACCCACGCCCACAGAGTGGACTGCGACCTGAACGCAGCGCCTTAGACCACTCGGCCATCCTGACTTCCCTCTGATAGGAACATCATGATGATATTAAGCTATTATATTTTCTATTACATAAACATGTATTTAACTTTTGTACAAATATTGCTATATTACAATATTTGTGAGTTGAAATGGAAAAATGCCAAAATGCAATCAATTTAATATAAATTCAATTAAAGGCTATCGGGTTCAGTATGGAATTAATTTTGGATTCTTGGCAAACGAGATATTATTGTTGAGCAGCAACCAATTTTCAACGGATTATGCGTAATTATATAAATTGCGAATAAAATTAAATTAATAATACGTAAATAGGGGAGTTTCTATGTAATTAGCGAAGGGTGAGAACTGCCAGCTACTGCCATAATTATCTATCAAAAAAAAAAAAAACTAAAATTGAATATTAATTGGATTTGAGATTTCCAAGTTAATGTATGATTGGATCTTTTAGATAATCGATTTTCAAGTAATGCGATCTAATATTTCAAGTTAAAGTTAAAAAATCATCAAATAAAAGAGTTAGTGAACACCTACACTCGTGTAAATTATTATTTACGCAGTGAAATAAATCTTTTTTGCACAACTTTTTACTATATCGAAAGAAACATTCTGAAAACGAATCTCTATTTGATCCTATTGTTGAATCTCTTGGAATGCAAAAATCGAATTGGGATGGTACCCATCTGTTATATATGATATAATAAGGGCCGTAGCAGTCTTCAGTATAAACTTTGCAGCTACCTTCAATTATTTAACTTTGAGAAATTGAAACTGATATTAAACATTGCGATAATTATAATTAAGAAGGTTTTCACAAAGAAATAACTTTAGCAATGGCATTTGCTACAATTCTTGCTTTATTTTTTTTGAAATTTTTCCGCTTGGAAAGTTACGAGTTGCTATTTAAACAAGATCATCAGATGATTTGTATTTAGAAGCCTGCAGTAGCGCGAGAGTTGGAAAGAATGTGCTGACCTTACTGCCGTAGTAGACAGAGTTGATCGTCGGCTTAGATGAGTGGTGCTGTAGCAACCCTACCAAGAAACTGAGATCTCCCTTCTTGAAAGATAGCATTGTCTCTGCTATCCTTGGCAAGCTTTTCGGCAAGGTTTTCGGCTGATTTTGTTTTGGTACTCTACTATTCCATAATTTCGTGTTTCAGATGTTGTTCAGTTTAGGCCAATGAAGGACATATTCGCTGTTTCTTTAGGTTTTTGCGATTTACTAGACAGTTTTTTCCCAAAAGTTTTGCGATATTGATACAAGACTTTAGATAGTCGTTCGTACGGTTCTGAATAAAGTAAATATTTTGTGCAATGCGAAACGTATCGGTTCCATTTTCCTTTATTAACTAAGAACTAAGAAATTTTATCTCCATAATTGCTCACTTCTGTCCGTCTTCATTTTTAAGATAGAAACCTCATCAATTAAGCACCAGACATTCTTGATTCATTGATATTTCAGAGAATAATTTAAACCGAATAAACCCTCTTATTTCGAAACACAAAAACTTGTCTCGCATGAAGATTACTTCTATTCATCATATTATTTTTTGCGGATCCCGTTTAATTTGCAAGATTTACTAAGCAAATTGCCCGACCGTGGCGGTCTAGAAATTCAGACACATTCGTCCTAATTAAACATTAAAGCCACTCTAATTACAGCTGGCAAAAGTCTTGCCTTAATTGATGTAGCAGGCGACATTTTTAATTACTTTTAATACAATATCGTATCAGTTGAATGGATCTTTTCTTTGTGAAACGTGCTAGTGCATACGAAATCATTTAAAAGTGCGCTACATTTCATAGATACGGAATGTTGAAACAACGCATCTTTTAAGCAAATTGCGTAAATGTACTGATTAGTGCAGGTCGTGAGTAAATACGGTATATATACTGCTATATCAATTTAATATATGATCATTTAATACCGGAAATGTTTACATATGTAGTAAACAATGATCGCGTATGCAATCCTACATGTGGGCGTAGGCTGGCAGTACAATAATGGACGATGGTGAGCAGATACAGTATTTTCAAAGGCTTATAAATAAGAAAATATTGTCAACAGCATTTAGTATTTTACGCACAACATCCTGAAATTTAAAACAATGTTGAATTTAAGAGAGGTAATTGAAGTTTCTGATGGAGAATTTTCTTGTTGTTTGAATATTTGCCTGTTTGTCATTTTTAACAAAAATCAGTCTTACTATCGTGTGTAAGACAAGAAGAAGATATTAATTCGGGGGAACATCGGCGGAAGAGGTCACCAGCGCAAATTTGCAGACATATGCCAACTAAAATTGTAAATAATCTCCTTCCAAGTATAAGTAAAGAAACACAAATAAGCTGAAAATATATTTTTAAAGTTTCCCAAATATTGTTTTTGAAAATAAGACTGAATTTCCGCGGTCTTCCCCTGTCCATAAAAAAAGACTCAACTGTGAATTGCCTTCATCAAAAGTTTGCATTCTTGGATGGGGAAAACTAATAGTTGCTGGAACAAGTATATGCGTAATTCATTCAGTTCTAACGAAAGTACCTCAATTTCTATTATTGTTAAATTTGAATTGCGAATTTAATTTCGTCCAATTCTCTCGCAAGACGGCTCCGTTTACTCTACAACAAATTATCCCTGTTAAGTTATTCAACAATGTGTACGCATTTGCTCCTGAACTGTATTCTCAACTAGTTTATAGTGCCTGCCTGCACTTGAGTTTTATAAGCGTAAAACTGCACAGATACAATTACGCCGAGCATTGTTAGTAAGACGAAATAAAAGCAAATTTATTTCAGTTTCCGTTTACTGCTGTTTTGGAGCAGTATTTGGTAGATTATTTTCAACTTCCAATGTGTAGGTAGTATAAATTATACAGTTTTCCGCAACAGTTAGTTTTGCAGTTTTTCCATTGCCTCGGTAATATATAAGAGAAGCGAATTATTTCATACGTAGTCATAGCTGTTAAACGAGGAAGCTTTTTGCGATACCACTTGCTAATAAAACTGAAATGCTGTAAATAGATAAAAATACAGATATCCAATATTTGCAGTGGAAACCTTAAAACGGATATTTTTAATTAAGACTGTTAAAATTAATAAAAACTATTTTTTACTTAAATTCTTGTATTTTAGATAATACAGTACACCTTTTCAAAAAACAATATTGTGCTAAATTTGCTTAAGCGATATGGTTATTCTCTAGAAAATATTGAAAATAACCGAAACAGATTTTTGTCTTTTTTGTCCTGAAAAGAAAAGAAAACAGAAAAAAATAACAAAATATAATCGAAATATCTTTATTCTATACCCAACAGTGAATTTCCTTTACGACGCACGTTATGACCGAAAGGATTAAAAAAGTTGGTTCTTTGATAAATGGCAAAAATTTATTACAAATTATAATTTTAAATTCTTTAATTCATGAAACCTATAATTCGTCCATTATTTTCCTTCCTTTACGTATATATAGCACATATAGGTATATAATTAATAGTAACACATTGTTAATTGATTGCGATGAAAAGTGTATGGTGAATCAAATCAATCTCGGCTACAAGATTAATATTCTCTAAACATCCTTTATAATAGTGACAGGGAAGCGAAATGGTCCGTGGTCTGAGTAGGCAACATTAACTGCGAAGCTGTAAAGGAGCGAGTAGATAGTAAATAAATAAACAGTGAAATGTTGATTCGGTGGAAAAATAAAGACAAAGACAAGGACAAGTGCGAGAAGACATCGAATCAGAAATCCAATTCCACCACATCTACCTCAAAGAAAAAGCGGAAATTCGGCAGAGACGGAGGTAAAGTAATTTTACGTTTAAATCCAATATGTGTTGTGTAGCGATTAATTTTCGTTTTAATCTGGCGTCCGTTTTGTTTTAGTAGATATTTGGAAAAGCTTCTCTTCAGTTCGATTTTTTTTTTGTTCTTGTGCACGATGATTAGTCGACTTTGTTTCCATTACAAAATTTCTCTCCTTATGAAGACTTTTTATACACCATAAAATTTCCACCAGTTTAAAATACATTTGCTTTAATAAAATTTTATGTAAATTGTTAAGTAAATAATTGTTTCCATAGCATGTTAAATGCTGCTGTTGTACTAGATTTTGTTTGAAAAATCATCAAAAACAAATAGTCATATTAAGCTAATACCGACACAATTTTATGTGTAAAAGTAATCATTCCTTTGTTTCGTGACCAAGCTAAGAGAGGTTTGGATACTATTAACCAGGTATTTGTAACTGATAGGGAGATTGTACTGATAATGGGCTATTTTCGTTATTATCTGGAAAAAGGAAAAAGATATCGCTAGGTTTCCGTTATTGTTTTAGTTGTTTTGTTTGTGTGTCCTCTATGTATTCTACCAATTAACAATTTTTTGTTGTTGTTGTTGTTGTTCACATTTTTATCTGTATTATAGTACATTTCTAATACAAAGTTTACATATTCATTTGTCAGAAATCGGCTCTATTCTATGAAATAATCCACAATGTATATGTTTTTCTACAGGGAAAGATGCAAAAAATTTGCCTTTATCTTTCGAATAAACTGTTAATTATATGTTCTATGAAATAATTGAAATCAACGTTTTACCATTATTAACCCGTCAATAGCTTTAGACTTAAAACACATGACCACCGTGCGAGTGATTTTCGAGTTTTAGGCCTCAAAGTTTTACCGG
Organism: Marronus borbonicus; assembly: GCA_902655005.2. NCBI lineage: Eukaryota > Metazoa > Arthropoda > Insecta > Coleoptera > Scarabaeidae > Marronus > Marronus borbonicus. The sequence goes on along the minus strand of LR737380.1, from coordinate 39,755,339 downwards.
TGTCGTTCCGCGCGGATTGTTATTAATTTTCATGCATACACTTTATGTTTCCCTCAAGTAAAACTCTATGAATATTTTATTGGGGGAAGTTTTGGCCTTCGTTCAATGTTTTTGATCAATTTAAATAATAAAACGCAGCGCGTTTTTGTTTGGAGAGCGGAGCTTGAATATTTGAAAACACGCCATGCATAACTCAGTGCTATATGTAATCTTTAATAGCTTTTAAGAGTTTACCGTTTATCTATGCAAAGCTGTCATTTGACCTGGATTTTCTTCGAGGTGTACACTAAACGCGTACAGGTACATTCAATATTCATTCGACTGAGAGGGTTAGGAAACTTGGATATACAATAGGTTGTTAGTGTAACGTAAGCCTGCATAATTTAAGCGTTATTTATGCATAAGTTTGTTCTGTTTTGACGAGAATCTATCTCATGGCGTACATGTGTACTAACACGTGTCTTATTAAGGAAGGACTTGTAAAAACTTCGGGGAAATTTTGCGATATGACGGGCTGAAGCTAACGGATTAGCTGAACCACATCCAAATTCATGATGTCACTGAATATAAGAAGGTAGAATATTTATAGCTAGTAAAGTATCCAAATATACTTCTTAAAGCAATATCCTAATTTTGCGTTACAAAAATTGTTAGACTTTTAAGCGAGGAGCAATTATGAGACTTTCGTTTAAACTGTTAAAACTTATATAAAATAAGTCCAATATTATCGCCATGACTAGCACGTGCATTCAGCTGGATTCGCAGGTGACAACTGACAATCCAACGCTCGTCGGAGGCTACATCGTAAATGTACCACCATGCAAAGATAATGCCGATTAAACAAGAACGTAACTCATCTTTATAGTATTTCATTTCTGTCTATTTTAATTTAAATATAAACAGAAATAATTAATAAATAAATAACTCTCCAGCAGCCTTAATTTCCCTATGTGAATCATTTACACCAATTTCCGTTGCAACATACTGTACCCAGAGAAAAAAAGAAAGTTGTATTTATTTAAAAGAAAGTACGCTGGTCATAAGCTAGCCGTTCACATTCAACAGATACAACAGAAATATTTTACGTTATAACCAATCAAAAAAATTAAAAATCATTTACTTTGGGTGCAGCAATTATCCCTTCAATGAATCCCATCGTGCTGCATCAAACGCGATGCAGTTGGTAATAGTCTCCACTACGATGTAGGAAACGGCTCTCTTTCGAGTTTAATGATATTGCCCAGACAATCGTATATTCGATAACACTTGCGACTTTCCAGAAATGGTTAACTCTGCACGCTGCAGTGTTAGGCAATGGGCTATGTGATTTAGCCAGACAGTTTTTGTCGAAATTCCTCTTACAATATGTTCTAAAATTGCTAAATACCACCGTTCCTCCGGGAACTGTACTTCTTGATATCTAGACAAATTAATGTTTTTACTTAAAATTGGTTTCAGAAATTATTCCAAGCCGACTGAATCAAAATATGTCCGTTAGTCAAATAATACCATAATAAACTTAACAATAAAAGTACCAAGAATTGGCTCCTTTCATTGTAAACGCAGTGTATGTACAGACTGACCTGTCTAAGGCAAACTATCTCCACCAAAATTGGAAGCGGGAAACACTTGAAGTATTTCAAGAGACTTGGTCTTGTTGGTGTTAGTAATCTGCCAAGTACATTAAAACTATCAATGCATTCTCCAGTGGAAGAGCCCGTATTGATTTAGTTCGTAAATGGCTTGTCCGAAATAAGAAATTAATCATATTTTACAATTTCGCATGGCGCACACAAATCTAGGAATACATTAATCACGCTTTGTATCGTATCGCCTATTCTTTCTCTATATGCCCTCTTCGGCGTCTGAGTAATGTTCGCTGTTCGCAATTTCATGTTTATATTACATCTAGAAATTCGTGAAATATAACGCGGAATACGACGGACTGTATTAAGCGAACTGCGATATTCCTTTTGATAAATTTCCAGGAATTTGTTTCTCACAAAAGAATATAATATCTTCTACTGCTGTAAAGGGTGCCATACGAAGCGTATTTCACAGCAAACTGAATGTGCGCAATATAAATGCAAATAACAAAATTTGTAATAGATATAGCAAACGAAGTTCTAATCCTTTTCGGATGTTTCGGTAAGACGGAAAGGTGGCAAATTGTATATATGCACCATAAAACTTTTGAAATTGAAAATTCTAGCACCTTCATAGATATAAAATAATGTAAAAGTAAATAACGCGTTTAGCGAATTGAAATGCAGCATTATTAACGGGACGAGATACGATTTGTTATCTTGAACAACAAACAATGATAACGTGAGATTATCATCACATTTATTGCGATGGATATGTAGTAATGAGGCGTTTCCTTGAAATCAACACAGTTACCTCTCTTGAATTTATGACGTCGGTTTAATCCAAGAGAGTTAACACATTCTTTTACGTTAGATTTTTACTTGATTAAATTTTTTATCAAGATGTGTCCGTAGAATAAATTCATTTTGCACTTGATCATTTGGTTAGTAAACCTACTGACCTACTCACACCTGAAACCCAACAACAACGCAGGCGCTCAATCATCCTTGCAAAAAGCCGCTCGACCGGAACCAATTTATTTAGTCTAAATGCATGAGGTAAAAAGCAGAGCTCGACGTACACATACTACATAAACATTTTTCTTTTCACCGACGTCCTTCTATAAAACGCTCTGTGGCCTTAAACAACAGCAGTGTAGAAAACTTTCATCCGTCCGATTAAATATCCTGACCTACATACTACACAGAGCAGCTCAATGATATTCCTATCTTCTCACCATATATTTCCACGTGTTTGTACATGGATATAACCCTCTCTCGTTCAATTTTATCTATTGTAGCGTAGGTCGCTTTCAACAAAACGCAGTATTTTAAACGGCGACGTTATCAGCAGTATTTATAGGTTTTATTGCTGTATATTATTGGAGTCACGTAATGTAATCGATACCTAACGAGCTGCGAATTAAATATTTATACGGAGATAGTGTAGGTGTCATCGTAAAGAACGGTAACTGCGGTAGAATTTTTACCTCATACCTTGAACTCTCGAAAATCAATAAGTTTAAGAGTAAGGATGATAACCCACAAAATAATGTTAAAATAGCTTCCTCGTGGTATTAGTGGTAAGCAGAGATGGCTTGGGAAACAGGACCCGGTTTGTCGTTGCGGCTTTCTATACGGCAGGCGGCACTAGAGGGTGTCAGGAAATGTCTAGCTCGTAGTTTCGAAATGTTGTGGCACTAACTGTGGGGCAATAGCGATACAAAGTACAGTTAAGTGATATCGGAATCACGCCGATGATGCCAGGTAGGCAAAAACAATGCCTCCTTGCATTGCATTTGCAGAAACAGAATGGCGGAGGTGCCAGTGCAAAACGTACAAATGTGTCTCTACGCATTAGACGACGCCAGAAGAATCCAATATTTATGTCACATTTTTTTTTGGCATTTCACATTGCTCGCCGATCGAGTATAAGGGTCCATCTAGTGGTAAAAAGCCCGATTTCTGTTAGAAAATACCTTGTTTTAGCCAAATACCTTTGGGGCGTGTAGAAATAAGGAAATTATTATTAGTTTTTTTTGTCGCAAAAGTCTTAAGTATTTTTTCTACCGTACCTCCAATTTGTACGAGTTCTCATATTCGTATCGCAACCACTTTTAACAAAAATCAATTGGTTACGGAATAATAACGTTCAAACTCAAATTTTTCAAAAACCATTGAATTCTAATCTGAAATTGGTATGAAAAGGCCGTACCTGGACGTTAATGATAAGTATCGAATTCAGAAGTTATAGAATTCTTATAACAGATATACCTTCGGCATTCGAAGATACGATGGGGTCCTACTACGCTACTTCACTCATAATTTTTTGCATTCCACGGATTTTCATTGAATACAAATTATATGGAGCGATCTGGATGAATAAATTAATCATTATGAGAATGTGGCAGACGTAAATTTATAGGGAAAATACAAATATTTATAAGTTACTAATACTATGTATGGCTTGGCAATGTTGGTGTAAAGAGTAGGTTTGGGGAAATTTGAGTAAATAAAATTATTAAAATTTTTATCGTTTCCGTTATTATATTTACCCAAAGTGAAACTAATTGTTGAGCTTCCTTGAATAGAGAATTTTTTTGCACGCTTGATTACTGGATTTAAAATGTTGTGGACGATCGAGATCGTAACATTCGTTCACTGAAACCGCCGCTATTTGTGTATTCACCGAGAGCAAACATGTAATATCCGCCTAGATATTTAACTGGAAACCCATTTTCAATTCACCTACTACATACGAAAGCCGCAGATGGAACAGATAACCAAACGATTACCGCCGTTATGTATCTAGACGATCTAGCCAGTGCATCATCATGTATAATACTCACGAGCGTTCTCGTTTTGGTCATTTTCCTACCCGTAGCATATTCCTGCTGGAATCGGGACGCATTCGCATGAGGGATACAAAAGCAAGAAGACGTATCCCGCTGCACAAACTTGCAATTTTTGCTCGAGCATGCATAGAACGGATGGTCATAGATATTTAATCTACGAATCTAGAACGTGCAAATAAACGACGTTTCACGGATAATTATGGTTTTGTTCCGTAACTATGCTGGACGATGTAACTACCCTATTTTACACTAAATACCGGCTTATTCATTTAATAAATTATGAGACCATAAAGCTTTATATCAATAATTTACCTTGGTTCTGCAAACGCCTAGGGTTATATAAGCCCGATTTGAGGCGGAACGCGCCGGAACGGGGTAAAAATTATTATAATTAAGAATTTTCAGATTAAATTTTAAGGTAATTCATATAGCATGTTGCAACATGCAAAACATAAAACACAACATAAACATACAAAACACAAAGTTCTCACCACAGCAAGTGAACCAACTACAAATTTTCTTCATTTACGCAACATTCAGAAGAAACATAAAACTTTCGCTAGTTTTATAAAAGTTTCCTGTTATTGCACCGATTAGAACTTTCGGGTGCTTTCTTTTATTGGATTATTGGCATTCATTTTCGATACGAAACCCGTGGATTTTCGACGAAATATCGGAGTTTGTTTTGAGGAAGATATATGAAAAGCACGTTAGTTCCGTTTTATGTTGCTATGCGGAAATCTATAATAATACGTCAATTTCTAACAAAGCGGGCAAAAATATAATTTTCTCTGTAAATCTATCGAACCAGTATGTTTAAATGCGACGGAAGAGCAGAAGTATTGATTTCAATTTTATTGCGAGTGTCAAAACTGAGAACCCTACTATTATTCCTGCGTTCCTGTTGGCAGCGCTCCACAGTAAATGGTTCATCTTATTGGAGATACGCAGCGAGAGGAAACTGCCATCAATGGTGACTGCGACAATATATTACCGTGTCGTCTAAGCCAATAAAAGGAACTTGACTGTTTTATATACTCCTATCTCTGGCCGTAAATACACATTCGAAGCGAAAAACGTGAAGCCAAATTTCGTTTATTAAAAGCTATATGGAATGCAGTCCAGCATTATTGCTCTCGCGTAAAATAAATCTACGGAATCCTTATGGTGCGTATTCTGCGGGTTTTATTAATATACCGTTGGGTTTTGGTTATTAGAAGAAATAGAGAATTCCATTTATGATTCTCCAATTTTAGATATGGAGTAGTAATGATTTTTATTTACGTGCGAACTCCGTACGCACTTTTCGTAAACTGGTCGTAAAGATGTTCCATGACCGAAGCGTTCGACCACCGTTGTGCTAAAATTGTTACCGACTGAAACTGGTAGTGAACAATCAATTAATTCGGAAAACGGCTCTGCTGCCTTCCACACGACTACCACATCATTATTACATTGCGGAAGACCGTGATATGGAAACCTGAATCATCTGTCGAATTTTCACGGCCTCTGAACCCAATACAACAATCAAAACTATTAAACAATGCAAACGTAATTTTGTAATCCTACAGTACGTTCATGTATAGTTGAACAAAGTATATTCCAGGATTAATTCAACTTTTATGAATCAAACCGCCTACGGAAAAGTTACAACGATCCCTACTCCGAGCACAATAAAGCTCAGCCCACGCAAGCTTAAATAAATCATAATCGCACAAGCTCTATAGTACGATCTCTGATACGTTTTACGCACATTTGATAAAGGCCAAAAAAAATGCCAGTGTCTAAAAATATAAGTGATAAATAACAATCTGCGAGAAAAATAGGGTTAACGTCTCCGAATACTTTTTACTGTTGACAAGGGTGCGAAGGTATTAAGTGGAACGTATTGATTTATTTTTAAAATTTACAATAGAGATGCCGTACGTGTACGTGACAGTAAATGTATTGCATTTGTGTGTAAATTCTTCAATTCTTTGGAGTTAGAAACGAAGGGTTATTGTGTGAAATGTGTTCGTGCTCTCCGCTACAAGTAACTCAGGAGCTTGCTTCAGTAACTTGAGAAACCAGCTATATATTTTAGTTTGGAGAATGTTAGCATTGGCATTGCAATTGTGAATTTCGGATATCTATGTAGAATCCAAAATTTTTTTAAACTGCGTATAGGACAGTAAGTTAGTCACAATCAATACATTTCGAAAGTTAAATCGATCTCGTAGATACGCCAGCAATTAGTGCTTATCTAACTCATGCGAAATGTAAGCTAACAACGTGGAAATTTATTTCTATAAAACACTTATGTACCCATATTCTCAATCTCTTTCTACATTTTATAATTTTATTTTTCCAGGCACGCAATGATACAGATTGAGTTAAGCTTACTTCAGCATTTAGTTGACGTTCCACGAATTTACATTAACAATCTCGGCACTTAATACTTTTATTAAAATAAAATTACTGGAACCGCTACATTATTGCTCTTCCAGCAAAGATCTCTAAATTACTTATTTCAACAATAGCAGAGTAAAAGTTTCAAAACAATTCAAATATTTTACTCTATGTTAGAGAAGTTTACGGTTTTATTCCCGGTAATGGATGTACTTTACTATATATTATTTTCGTTCTTGTTTAAAACCAACTGCATTACTTCACCGTGCAAGAATTTTCATCTTAAAAGTTTTTTCTTTTCCTATGCCTACGAAAACTTTATCGAATCCTTTATACGATTTTCCAATTATATTTTTCCTCTTTTTAGTTTAAATCAGACGATCACATCTCCGCGTTTAGCGAAAACGGACTGCTTTCAATTTAATATCATGCAAATAGGGGTTTGTTTGATAAGTGTTTGATTTCAGGAAAGCTTTCGCAATTCACTCTCGGCTAATATTGGGAGGTACACTGAAGGAGATGGGCAAAGTCTTATACCATATTACTTGCCTTATATGGGAGTATTGATTTTGCAAACGCTCTAATGTAATGCGCTTGTTAGACGCGAATAAAATCAATTTTCTACCTCAAGTGTTGCAGCTGTTATGGGAAAATCGTATCTATCATCGTATCTATATTTTGATTGAAATCTGTAGATTATTAATAATACATACGTCTGAAACAAAGTAACCACGATTTGTTGAGATCCTCTACTCCTTCCTTTGGTTGATTAATTGTTGAAAGTAATAGATGCCTTTCCTTGATACCGATAAGATAAAATGAAGCAATGCACTTTTACATGATTTGATAATACTTTCACATTATGAGGTACGCTAGTAGCTATTTACATGTTGATACTTCACATAACGTATTCTCAATAATAATAGTTGGCAAAGCGTATGCCGGTATTATTGTACTGTTTCTCACACAATGAGGCAGTCTAGAAGAAGCCGCATTTTTCTTTTGCAGAAAAGAACGACTGCGGAAGTCTACAACAACCTAGAAATTGCCGATAACATCACAAGTTAGTACGCAAAAAAATTGGGATTCTCTTTTTAAATGTTTTAAGCTTCTCTCGTTCAAAACCTATAACAATTGGCAAGGGGACACCTTAGGACTTCGTTGCGTGGCAACTTACGACATTTTTGTAAACAACACTTTCGCATGTTTGCATGCTGCAGAGAATACCCGGTATATCCCGTGCTTATTAGCAGTTTTATTATAACCAGACTTCATTTTTACAAATTGCATATCCTGTTGCGAGTACGACATATAAACTGCAACATACTAAATGCTATATTTTTTTCAGGTGAGTATCTGCAGCGTATCCTCCATGTATTGATGTAGCAGCAATCTAGGTAGGTTCACCTAAGAAAGCGACAGCAAAACAAGGTTCAGTATAACCTACATTGCAATTCATTCTTTTTAGTGAATTAAAGTTTAAGGTGTGTAATTTCTGGGAACTCGTATTCCGCAACCCATTTATTAATTGAAAATAGGAATAGTATAATGCGGCATTCGCTATCTCTTGGACTTATCATTTTACCCTACGCAATAGATTTCTCCTATCCGCCTTGAAGGATTGAATGGACTGTACGTTTGTGAGTTCCTGTACTTGCTTCCACTACGTATTGTAGTGATTTCGAATTCTTTGTTTTGCCGTCCTTATACTTAACTTTTTTTATTTAAAAGCGGTCACCTGTACATTTTGCATACTATAATAGACCTTGTTTTTACTGATTCGTCCATACTGGTTTTAATACACAATTATCCGTAAACGATAGAAAGGTAAGGCACTTCACATTTACTGTTTGTATCATCGTTTCTGTTTTAAAGATGTTTGTATTTTTTATAACCACGTAGTAGGAGTAAATTAAAAATTAAAAATTAAAATAAGCAAGCAATAGCAGTGACAATGAGAACCCTTTTGTATGCCTTACGCTATATTATTCGAGATAAGTAGAAGAACTTACTAAGAACAAAAGTAGCGCCCGCATTACGGAAAAACAAGAACCTTTAAAAACCTAGGCGAAGCTCAGTATCATTACGGCAGAGCGATCGATCTATGTTAATGTGTGCTCGAGCGATGCTGATAGTAATTACATTCCAGCTGCTCTCTGAGATAGCTAACCGTACGGAGAAAGAAATTACCATTAACGTTAGTATTGTTTGGCGTATAAAACGTTTTAGTGATATGAGAGCAGAACATGAGAGGTCGTAATTTATTAGAATATACGTTTTGCGAAGCATCCATATTCACTTTGTTTCAGATACAGCTTTCATGCTTGCAATATCAATCGTGTAGTGAATATGGAAAAAAAGAGGTTCGCGCTTTTATTTAGAGCTACTGGTAAAGAATCGAATCTTATTAGAAAGCAATTGTAGAAGAGGTTAACTATTAATGATCAATGAGAATCTTTCCTTTTCCTCGTGGATCTGAAGAGCGGGCGATCGCCCGAAATACATCTCCTCGTATGTGTAAGCCCTTTGACGTTCTCAGGACCGTGTTGTGACTATTGGAAGGATATGTGTATACTGCAACCATCGAGAATGGACTACACCTTTAAGAATTCATAAGTTTGCGCAATGTATAACGATAACCCGCTATACCTGTGCGAGTTTACGGGCGTATACCGCTCTATGTCACAGAAGTTTCTCGGTATACGGAAGGTTTCAGGTGTTTGACCGCCATGCGCGGTCAGGCAACTCTCCGTGCACCGGAGTCTGTGTGCAAGCCTACAGTATACAACAGGTTCTCTTTGACGGTGCTTGTTTCATCCCTATAATTTTTTTCTCGGTGTTTCGGTGGAATTGATAGCGGGATGATAATTATAAACGTGCTAGGGGTAGTAAATGTCTAACGATTAAAAAAATACAAATGAATTTAACCGCGAACGTTTCCATTCAAAACTTGCTGCTTTAAAAAAAAAGGAATGCGTCCGCTAAACTTGTAACCCTAAAAACAAAATAAAAAATTGTGCTATATTCTTAGTGCTAATTAGAAGTTAATAATAGTAACAATATAATATAATTAACTAGAATACTGCAAGTAAAGCTATGCTAGCTTGAACATGACGCGGAGATATGAATGTAAATTGAAATTAAACACTCTGGGGGATAGTATAATGAAATGTTGAAACTGGCAGGTGATTATTCTACTCACATTGAAGACACGGTGTTGTATACTGAACGTATTGTATATCTAAGACAATGAAGTATACTGTTCGCAATAAACGGTATATTAAAATTTACCATATTACATAACTAATAACTAATTAATAGGAACGAAGCAATAAGCAAGCAATTGCTTATTAGCGTAAATTATAAAAGTACAGTTTATTGCGATCCTACTAATACATATAGTTGAAAACCACAATATACAGTAAATACAAATTTTAAGAAAGCATAATTTTCACTGATTTAGGCAGAATTTTCTTAAAGTCAAGAATTACAAAAGCATTCCAGAAACATATCTTGAGAGCTTTCCGTCGCTTCGAATTTAAGAATTTGCCTGGGGGATGTACTGTCAAAAACATTTCCGAAGTTAATAAGCCAAGTAAATTAAAGGGATGCATTACTGTTGAATGATGAACAAAAGAATATTGTAAAAAATGTTTTTTGTTTGAGTTAAAAAAAAAAACTCCGAAGATGTTTCTTTATTTAAGCGAAGGAGAAAATTGTGGTCGAGTTTAGGCCTCATCTAATTCAGGAATATATTGAATATTCGTAGCTTTTCCTTTGCTTTCACCAATCTCAGGGAAGACTGAGATATATTTGGGGGTTAATTCCAATTTGTATATTCGTTTAAATGTATATGCATATTGATTTTGGGATTGTCATAGGGCAGGTTAAGGTTTCGTTCTACATCTTAGTAGCTTGCAGTACTGTTGACATTTTATAACAAGAACTTCAAGTATAAAAATCGGCTATTGGGTTGTAGAGATCAGAAGAAAAAAATATATAGGAAAAGCATTGTAAAAGAAAGGTCTGTTGTAGGACCTCTGAAGTTTGTGGAATAGTAGATAATTTAGAGATTACATTTAGATATTACATGTAATAATGTCATTGCTTTCCTTTAAAGAATTTAGGTTGAAACCGCGTCAGTCTTCTGACGTTTCGCTCTCAGTTGCATGGAGCTTCTTCTGGGCTGCTGCACATTGTATCGTTGCTGTGAGAAGAATGATTTTGGTCGTTCAGGGTCGGGTTTTTATAATATTGGATAGTAGGACGGGAAGTACGAAACCATGTTATGTGATGCTAAACATGCGTTTACCAATCCGGCTATGTCGGCAGGCTTGTCGTGGGATGATAAAATACTGGTGATAATTCGGACGATGTTAGGAATGGAAGCTTTTTTGAACAGAGAATCTATATCGAAGTTGACCAGAATGTCCTGTGGATTGAGGGTGAGGTCTGCGTTTCACAAAATGAGACAAATTTAGGATAGGATCTGTGCCGCCGATGTAGGGTTTTAGAAATTTGGTCAAATGTTTAGTCAATTTGTAAGTTGGATTGCCGATGGCACCGACGAATCATAGAATTGGGGTGGTTTACAGTCTCTAGGAATGACTCTTTTGGAATATCTTCAGGGGTAGAAGAGCGCTTGGTAATGGTTATTATTTCCCTTTGAGAGATGTAGTAGTGTGAGAATCTTACCATCGTAATTTGCGGTGTTGAGAACCACGGTGGCATTACCTTTGTTAACTTATCTCAGCAATCTCAATCCAGGCGATAGTTATGAATTCTGGAGAAAACTTAGATACGTACATGAATAATCAATACCAGAACGAACACTAAGACCTTCATAAATAATAAATAATACAATGCCCGTGTTCGTCTCTGGTAGAATTTATTGATTGTATTTATTTTTAAATATATAAGCCATGATTTATCGATAATTATTCCAACACTTACACGCAGTACTATATACAGGGGAAGATCATTTAAACTGGTTGGTTAATTAAATTAAGCTCATTAATTTTTGTGTACGTCGTTGTATGGACAATTCCACCAATGAACGATAAACTACACGCACGAGTTTGTGCGTCCCATCCAATTAAATGGTATGCAAATTGGGTTTTATATTTGCCAATAACAACAACTGGCAATCTTTCTGGCCACCACCTGATAAATATGGAATTGCCTGTTTCGTTTTATTTGTTCAGTGAAATGACCTTTTTTTGCGTAATCGTTCGATAAACACGTTCTGTCTCTTGTACGAGCTGCTATGTTTTAATGTAAAACTGCTTGTAATTGTTCTGACGGCATAAATGTTTTGGAAATTATTTACTAATACGGGAAAAGGACCATGTCTGTGGTGCTTATTTACGTATAACGGATTCAAAACAGTCGAAGGATTCCATGGTTAACCAATCGAAAAACATTCCTTTCATCAACATGACAATAGAACTCTATTTATCGTAGTCGGGTGGTTATTCCTTTTTGTATGGTGTAAGTAGTAAGGGAATCGTGAAGTGCAATCTCCTAAATTGATTAGAATTAAAGGAAACGCAAAGAAAAATGTTGTGTTCAATGCGACAACTACTGCATGTGTATTAATCACACTATCGTAGTTAATCACCAATTCAACAAAATGATGCCAGAAAATTTCAATTTAGTTCAATTTCCGGGTTAGAGAATTTGATGTACCTTCGTCTTCGAAAAAATCGTTTTTCAAAACTTTTTACCAGACGAAGTTCAGAAATGTTAAATCCGGTAATTACGTAAACTATTTAATGAAATTTGTGCCACTTCGCTTGTTGTGAACTGCTGATTGAGAATTTGCTAACATTTCATTCGAATTTCAACCGATACACATCGAGTTTCAGGTGCAATTTTGACGAATGTATTATAGGGCTTTAACAATGAACTGGGATATTGTTTAGTACACAACGGCGCCAATGTGAACACGTTTTTGACGGATACCGCCAACAAATACATTACTTCGTTTATGCTTGCCTTTCATTAAATCCACATTGTTCCACATTTTTCATTTAACAATTCACTAATTAATAAAAAATTAGTTTTTAGTTACTTTTGTTCAAAATTAAATCGTGGAAATCCCGTAAATTAATGTACTAAACAGCTATAAAAAGGATTAATATTTTTAGTAGGTTTTAGTAGGAAACGTGAAATAAATGAATAAGAATAACAAAAAATAATAGATTTGTAACAGAGCGTTATAAAACTTTCTTGAAAATCAAACAGTAAAAGAAAACTTGGCGGCATATAAAACTATTCAAGTATTATTACAATGTAGTTCTTGAGGAATCTCAAATTCCATTACAGAAACTTTCACGGCTACAAACATCAAACCCGAACCTGAAATGATGTGCTCCACGTCTACCTTTGGAAAGTCTCATTAGGTAGCTACAATAGATTTTAATTTTAAGTAAACCTCAAATTAAAAATGATTTGGTATGTTCGCGTAAGAACCCTTGAACACACAAACCAAAATTCGTTGTGATGCGGACAGGTCTGAAGTCGCCCTGAATACAGCATGTTTGTGTGGAGACATTGTGTGTCGCTAGAAGGTAAGCACTAGTTGTAGTTTTGGTTATTATTGTTGTTTCTCTGTATTATATAAAGATGTGTTTGTATATGCTGATGTCTGATTCATTAACAGTGCGTTATTACTTAAAAAGATCCAAGATTGACTCATATAGAGCAAAGCCATACGTTTCCGAGAGCGAATCTAGCAAACATGATAAGACAACTGAAAATCAAACCAATCAGTAGTAGTCAAACTTTTAGCCGATGCTAGTTTCTTATCTATATCGGATAAATACGGAAGACATACAATAAAGAGATTGGTTGGTGGTTTTCTATGTACTATGACAAAGAACTTCCAATGATTTTGGGCTTATTTATGTACTGCCAGAGCATATTAATGAGGGGGACCTTTTATTTTTGTTTCTTATTACCCCAGATAAAAGTATGCTAATCACACCATTAGAATAGTAAGAAACAAGCTCCTCAGTTCCACTATCAGTAAAAATTTAGCACTTTTCGGCATTTTTACTTTTGCTATTTTTTCTATTATAGTGATGAGAATTAATGTGACGAAAGACAGTGTCAAGAGCATTAAATAAAGATTATTTATTAAAAGAAATTAATTACTTACAATAACTAGCGCCAATGAATTTTTATAATTTGTGAACAATACCTTCATGGGCCTATAAATTAGGTAATATAAATCATTAAAATGCCAGAGTTTAATTAGCTAAGCTATTTATATTCCATAAATTTGATATTAAAATCATAACTGAAAATTCCAAACAAATAGCGAAATCGTGGGGATTAAGTTCAACCTTCGCTGTATATACTCCAACAATACTGGAAGTACTTAACATTTCCTTCCTTACAATTAATATTTGATACGAATTTTAAGTACAGTACAAAGAAACATCAAACACAAAACGTCTTCCCGTTTTAAACTTGCAAAAACCCTCTAAGTAATCATTAAATTTTAACTTTTAAATCGGTCGCTAAAAGCTAGCAGAGCCCGAGGGAATTTTAAAGATACCTTTGTACTTTAAAAGAGCTGCGTTTGAAAACAAAAGACAGCTTTGAAAGTGAGGAAACTCATTTTCTAAAATATAAATTTCTTCTGTCGAGTCCTAATGATGTGCTCGTAGTGTTAATGTTTTAGATTTTTTTTAATAACTTTGTGCTGTTCTATTAGGTTCTTTGTGAGTTTTCGTGTTTATCCATCAAGAATAGGAATAACGGCTGTAGTTGCAGCTTATAAACAAAGTGACGGTCTGTCTAGCTTTTGCAGCACTTTTCGTTGATGCTAATTTTTTAGAGTTCCTTCCAGCACTAATAAAAGAACAAAGCATGATAGCACATTGCAACCACTTTCCTTCATGTCAATAATTACGTTTCCTCTTTCTTGCTGTTTTATGAGTGGAGCTTATAACATGTTCGCGTTTAACACAGCTTGCCAAAAGATCTCCGACTCACACGAGCATCTACAGCAACATCTTTCGAACTCCTAAGTTGGTTCTAGAAAGTGAACGAAGAAAACGACCATAAATCGTACAATTAAGTATTGTAGGAATGCATTATTATTCAAGATTCAAGCGATAAAAAGTCTCTCTATAGACCTAGCTTTAAGTTCGGTAGCGATTAAATTTCATAAATTTTTATTTAGGTATGATCTATTAGCACTTTATTTACTTATTTTTAAATAAATTTATTGTAAGATCTGAACGTATAACACAAAGACATTTCCGAAATCTACTGCATTCCTCTCCTTATTTACCAAATCTGCTTCATAATTTGGTTTGCCGTAATCGTAATATTACTTTATCTACATAGCGCGTAGGATCGTTATTATTCCTATTGCTCTGCGACATCAAAAATTAACTGCTTACACTACGTTCCATCTACGGACATGCCTATTTGTTTATCTACATCTCTACCACGCGTCGTCGAGCTTCGAAGAGTTTTATAGTTATGAATCACGTTAGCCTTATTAAACGTTAACGTAAATAAGGTAGCTTCGCTAGCATTTATCCTTACTTTACTTAGCTTTATGTCAACACTAGTTTCGGTATATTCCTGTTATGCATTATAATCTTGTTTGCACTTGAAGATGTACAATTCATATTGACTTGTGTATACACAGTTATAAGATGTTATTTTTGGCTATGAAGCTATGTTACGAATAGTAGCATTATCGCAATATAAATATACGAGCTCTTTCCCATTTCAATTGATAACTCTACACCATCAGCAAACATAGCATGTCTTTGTCTACCCGGCATCATCAGCATTGCTCTGAGTGCTCTTTCCTACCTTACATTGCTGTTTGTCTTTCAGCTTGTGCCACTAATTTCCAGAAAACAGCGATTCAATACTCCCTGACGCCACCTAGTACCAAGAGATATAGTCATTCTAGACGGCATGTAGTTCACAATAATTACCTATTGAGAAAGATCCTGTTGAGCTAGGAAATTGTGATACATTATTGAACATTATTTTCGCCAGAACTTTTTCCAACGTTAAAGGTTTAGTTCTGCAAAAGAAGTTAAAAGACAGGCAGCGTTGTTCCTGTAGTTCGATTGTTAGCTGTAAATACACCCCATGAAAGTCTGTAATGTACCAAATTAGGGTGTAAGAAGAAATTTGTAACGTTATCATTAAAATTTTCAACGCGCGTCCGTCTACCGTCGGTAATGAATTGCCACCAGGGTAGCGCTGTGAATATTTAATAGCATGTTCTCATTAATAATGCTGGCCGCTAGAAAACGCAATATTTACAGTTTTGTCTTCTGAAATAAATTTATATACCTGTGATACTAAGTGCCTAAGATTACTACATTTCGTGCCCCACTGTGTTTATTCTTAATTGCTTCTCTATCTAAAGTCCAAATGTATGCGAATTCCCCCGTTTTACTTTAAAACAAGATAAGTTAGCGTTTGCAGCAAAACTATTTCTATTTTTCGTAAATTAATTCAGTTCTCTTGTCTTAAATATACTTTACGCTGAAAAGGAGCTCCAAAGACAAAACCAATAACATTACATACGTTATACTTTAAAGTTATGACGATATGCAAAAATAAATGCTAGGAAGAAGCTTAACCATTTTTGCGGTAACGATGTTCTTTGGAACAACAACCGATTTATGTCGACCTTTACGAAATGTATGATGACACTGGCTACAGTACGACTGAGTTTTTTTCTGATGACGCTCCATTACTGATTTTCAAGCCGTCACTGCTTTGACAACAACAAATGTTACTAGTTATCAAATTTCAATAGCGTCATCTGGTGATCGTTTGTAAAAATTTAATACACAATCACGGGCGTTAATTTTTGGAATATTCTGTAATAGAAGATGCCAAAATTGCGTCGTACTCATGATCCTCAGTAATATCAGTAGTTTTGAATACGTTTAACATAGCATCTTCCTCATCTCAGTATATAGATCTATTCTTTATTTGTAGCACTAGCACTGCTACAAAGTCATTATTGTGTTGAAAGGTCTCCATTATTCAAACAGATATTCCCACACTAAAGAGATAAGTTTGTCCGTCCAGCGCAAGTACTAGTACGTCTATATTAATGAAACAGCATGCATTCCTGCTTAAAATACCCCATAACCTATACAGGCTTTTGTTTGTTTGTAACTTTTCCAGTCTGTGCTTTCTTAGACGCTTTGTTATTGAGCCTCGCAATAAATCTGTCGAGGAGATTCGACGTAGTCAATATACTTTTGTCCGTTGTCGTAATGCTGTTCTGCAGGATTCAGTTATGGGTTCTCGAGGTTTATTTTTGGAACGCTGTCGGAAAGGATATAAGCCGAGATCTCTCAGCAGTACTTTATACACAGATAAATTCATATATAGGGAATATTATTGTGTTACTTATAAGTACCTTTTGAGATTTCTTTTCGACTTGCGTATCTACTTGATGGTAAGCGCTTCATGCCTCTTAAATGTTATTTATATAGATTATCATGTTGGTAACTTAATAATCGGATAATATTTAGTAAGATCCATCTAATTGCGATCATTTTGCAAACAGAATGTTTGTATTTTCCGGTGTATGTTGCAAATTTGTTCAGAGATTTTTGTAGGGAATTATAGGCAAACAAATAACTTACATTTATTGCTAAACGTGAGCTTTACAGCTTATATTGATTAATACCGTCAACTGAGGCGAAGTCAATCAAAAAAATTGCAAAAAAAATGTTTAGGCTGTCGATTGGTTACTGGAACAGAGCTGCTGGATGAGCATTTTTCTTTTAATTTTTGGTTAAAAAATAACCGACTATGCCTTCTCTTCTCCGGCATAGAGAGGATCTGGCGCTAGTGTGGCCTGAATTCTGTGACCCTCTTGTTGTCCATCGCCATGCATATTATTATTATTGGCTTCAGAGATACATATTGCTAGCCACCCGAATGAACACCAGGACAAACTTGGAGCGAGCGACACCATGTGCGTTGTACATGGGGTTTTGTTTTACTTACTTATTCAGCCAATAGATGCACCATTCCTGAAATGTTGATGGAAATTTCGAAACATAAAGTTTTAAAAGAAGTTCCCTTTTGCGCAATTGAACAGTCAAAGCTTTCTCGAAAATATCTGGAGATAGTTATTCCAAAATGATTCCGTGTAACCCCAGAGAATCATATAGAATATGCTCCATATCAAAGATCATTGTGGTATCAAAAAATTCGAAAAAAAAATATTTCAACTTTTACAATTGAAATTTACTCGCTGGACCAATATTCGTAGAAAGAGTTTCTACTTAAAACGTAGAAAAATTCTATACATTACATTGTAGTCATTTTCCTTCCTTTGCTTTAAATATATGCAGATACATAATTTTTATAGTGCGCTGTTGCTCACAAGAGGTTTCCTATTTGTTTAAGGTAATGTAATAAAATGAAAGAGATCTTGTTTCCTGTGGTTTTGAGGCTAGTTAGGAATCGCATATTCTTCGATGCTAAAGAAGGTACGGAACTAGTTATAATAAGGTGTTATATTGAGGCAGTGCGTTGTTCATTAAGTAAAGTTCGTTACCGTCGTTAATTATTAAGGAAACAACTTTGGGTAAGTAAAATCCTTTAATCGCACTTTCTTAAAAAAGTACATTATTAGAGCTAACTTCTATACAGCACAGCGAAGTTGTTTAATTTTCCCTTGCACACTGAACCTTTCCTACATCGGTTGTTTTCCTGTACTGAAACTTCCAAGAACTGCAGGCTTAAAGGAAACGGAAACATAAACAAGTTTGGAACCGGATTAATTCCTTGTAGAGTTCGAGATCCAATAAGGTTTCGATCAAAAAGGTGAAATAACACCTACCGCAGAACATATTGCTGCTAAACGTATTAAATTATTTAAAAGTTTTGATCTTTCGCGAAGTGTGAAGTTTGCTCGCCGAACTTCTTTATCTTCTTGTCACCTGTGGCCATTAGATATAATACGAGAAACTACTTAACGTGATTCATGTAGCAACAAAACTCGCCTTGTCAACTGCATTGCAATACGAAGTGGAATAAGATACGTCCCATTTTATTTACTTCGTCGCATAAAACGCAAGATACTCTAGACGTTTACTATTGAAATACAATCCGTTTGCGTCTATAAAGCAAAAGACCGTAACTTTATAAGTAACAAAAGATTCGAGATGCTGATGGCAACTTTCTCAGTACATAATGTTTTCGTTACTTCTCCTAACGTATGCACAATGAAACAAGATGGAATTTTGGAAAGTTTGTTTGCGGTATAAGGAGAAAAATTTTCCAAACGTATCTCTTAGGTTTACATGCTGCTTGTTGTTTCATTTGTATTTGTCAACCTGTATTCGAGTGTAAATTTGTTATTTCCTGTGTATTTAAGTGGCTAACGTAATAATTTATTTGCTGAGAATACCATCTTTCAATAGTTAAGGTTACTTTGTATTTTTTATTGTCTTTTTTTGTATTTATCTTGCAAAAGATGTTTCGATGCTCAAGTACTTGTTTAAGACGATTTAAGATTATGAATTTTTTTTGCCTTCTCCTATATAGAATGGAAGGGACCAAAATAAACATTCTTAAGGGACGTTATGTTTGACTTACAACTACAGTGAGGACGTTCGATGCAGTTTGCTAGCGAGTGTTAGTCAGCCAAGCGTCGATCGGGTATATGCAGCAGCGTAGATAAATTGAAAGTTATATTTTGTTAATCGTCAAGTACGATTGTAATAGGAATTAACTATGATATATTTTTCTGAATCGTTCGTTATAAATTGGTTTCATTGGCCAGTGCTGCCCTCGCTTTCTGCCTATCTTCTACGTGGCGAGTTACACACATGCGAGACTTAGTAGGAACGTAACGCCAATGACAAACTGCACGCAACGTCGCCACTCTACTTATAACTTAAGGATTGTAACAAATAAGATTATATGATCTATCCAAGCAATACGCCTAAAAACTTACCACGCTGTAGAGTGTCAAGTGGTCGCAAAATAAACAGCTGTGTTTGTATCTTTGCAGCATTTGGATTAAGGTTATTTATGAGGAACCAATTTATAACGTTTAATAATATTAATATTAAATATTTCAAATATGATTAGAAATCAGTACATTCTATCAAACAAACGCTAAAATTGAACTAAGAATTAAAAAATATAATACCATGTAGGCTGTTCTATTTAATATACTTATTTTCATTTTAATAAACAGGGATTTTCACATACTTTCACAGAATTCGTGGAAACGTATAGAGTGTATTTCGCTAATGAAAACAATACAGTTTATTAAAAGCTCTTTGCTTACTGCGTTATCATTTCGGAGTTATATTTATACCAATTATATTTTCGTGTTTCCTATGTAAGTACCACGATTTCCTGATGATTCACGGTTCGCAGTTGTTACTTCGTTACGAGTATAATTAATTAATGAGTTAAAACAATATTCACGGGCGGCTAGCACGCGACAACCATCACATAGTCTATATATAGCATCCAATTACTTATATCCTAAATCTCATCGCCCACGCATTCCAACAAAACATTCTGACAGGGATGGATGAGCGCCCGAAGCTGATTGTCAGAATCAGAAAAGCTGAGCAGTACCGCTTGATACCGACGAGAACCTACCTCGTTCTTTTTCAATTAAGCCCGATTATATCACCACGCACGTAGGTACCCTCCAGACTCCATGACAGCTTCATTTGCTACTATTCGGCATGCGTAATCGGACCCTTTACTTCTACATACATAAGAAGTCCACCCTTATTCATATTGGGAATTGTGCGTTTGATGTCCGCCGGTTATTATTAGCGGCGATAGGGAGGCAACTAAATAAACGAAAATAGATTTTGTGGAAGCAACAGGGTGTTACTGTTTTCAATATAATGGTGTTGAAGTTAAAATTAATGTATCAGTATCGTACAGTTTGCGATCTATACATTTTAGTTTTCATTTAAATTATCATTAAATTTGAGACAATTCTTGGAGGAAATGCCCGACCAAGTGGATTTTATTTTTGTAAAATATACATTTTTGGATCAATTTTTAGCTCGATTAAAGCAGGTACCCTTATTTCTGGAGAAAGTATTTCACAATCCAAAGTAGCTTTGGAAGCGCAACCTGTGGTTTGAAATCAAGAATGGAACATTATGTTTTTTACTTTTTCTCAAAGTATTGTCAGTCTGGCAGTCAAAATTTCGTATTTGGACTTTAGAGTAGCTTGAGGAAACCACTCCTTTCAGCATCATTGAAGACAACGACAAGAATGATTTGATGGTAATATTTTTGATGGCCGTGCAGTGTGGTGTGCCGTAGATAATAATACATAATTCACATTAGCTCACCATTTTTTATCAACCTTGAATCATCCGGTAATGTGGTGAGTTGGAGAGTGCATGTGTTTGTCTTAATCTAACTGACGCGGGAGGAGTAAAGTAACGTTCAAGAAATGTAAAACGTCATGTTAGAAACATGTCATAAATAATGTTATCCTTACGGCACACACCTTACGTCCTTGGCGAACAATTTTGATTCCAAGGTAGGAAAGGTAGACCCAATTTAGCTGTTGTCGTACAAAATTAGATCTTTTGCCAAGGAATGCAGCATTCAGAATTTCATCCCCGGTCTTCTGACTTAAATTGGAATGTTTTGGAGTGGATTGGGATAGGAGTCCAAGAAATCTTTGATAATTTAAATTGAAAGTACGCGGAGAAGATACATAGCTGTCGTATTTCTCCGCAGTGATCATACAACCTATAGAAATTCTTTTAAAATTAGTTAAAATACAATCTAGAAACGGAATGCGACCTCTCGAAGATAGCAAAAAGCTCATCTGTATGTATGTACGTGCACTAGTTTGGCCAAAACAGTGGGTCACGATTTTGTTAATCTTTTCCAGTAAGTGTATCATCAGCGTCGTTCTTGAGGGGTGGAACCCGCTTCTTCTATTATCGACCCCACACAGGGCGCAGAGTAGGGCGACGGCGTAGTCATGCGGTGCTCGTCGTCCGCTGCGGATCGTGTGTAGGCCGTTGTTTGAACGTCGAAACACGTCTTCGGGTTCATAACGCGCAGCGGCTGTCTACTACCGTTTCGTCAGTTGTTCTCGCGCGCCTCCAAAATCACGTTCACTCCCATGAATCAAGTCATCGTCATTGCATCATCGTTCTTATTACACACCATTGCCGCTCCACTCTCCTTTAACGACATCGTCGCTAGACCGAAAAGAGAATCGCACGAGAATAAGCGTGGATTTTCTACAATTTTTTTCCGGCGATTGTCGTGTCGCGTCTTTTACGAACGTTTCGTAAAAATTAAACTGAGAAGTCATCAGTCAAACGCAAACCCGATTTCACTAAAAGGATACGAAAACAAAACTAAAAAAAAAATAATTGCTCGAAATTTTGTTACTGATAAACATTAAATTTTGTTTTGAGTTGTGTGTCAGTGAATTTGTGTTTGTTTGTTGCTTTTCTAGCAGTCGGTGACGGATATTGTTCCTTTATTCATTAAAGACAGCACCGTAGAAAACCGCAAGTGCCAAGCAATTCACAATTTATTCTTTTCTATCTTTTGCACGATAATTTCTATTCCATTCCATGTAGCGACAAGTGTTTAAGGGGAGAGTAATGATAAATTGCATATTTGAATGTTGTAATGTTACGTACGGTAAAAATGTAATCGGGTCAAATTTAGCTAGTTTCTCGATTTATGAAAATGTAAGATTAAAATCCTTGCCTCCATACAGTAGTAACCTTGGTTCAAAGATTCATTCACTTTTTAGGTAATCCACGTGCTAAACTGTTGCTTCAATTTTATGAATGAAAGTTCTTATTTTATAAAATATGCAGTTAAAACCATTACTTCGGCATTTCCATTCCAAATAATAGAAATTTACTTGATTTGTGGAAATTTATAACTATAAGCTGTTACATTAAAGTCGATGACTGGATATGAGTTCATTAATTAGTAATTATTTTTTTATAATGATATTTATCATTCATGAGTTAAAACCAGATTACATTCTGAACAATGTGTTGGTTACTGCTTTTTTGAATTTTATAAAAAAAAACTGTAGCTAATCACACGCTTTCCAATTCAATAATAATACGCCAATTATATGCTCCATTGAATTTGTAGAAAATGTAATGAATTTACTTTGATTTGAATCGGCAATATTTTAATAAAGTAATGCTAATAAACAAATTATTTCCAACCGATAATGCAATAATTGCTGTTTTTGTTTGATCTCTCACTTTTACTGAGCCCGAAAACGTCTCCGCATAGATCAGTCATGTCATGTATTGATTTCGCAAATTAATAGAGGATTTAATGTACAATAAATTGTCCTCACTACGTGCAACGTACCTGAAGTACTGACGTGTTGGCTACTGACGACACGAGCTCACGCTAGTTTCATCCGTTTTCTTTAAAACAATGTGTATTTAATATTACCTTCCGGCTGCATTACCATGAGTATAACCTTCATATTACATAGCAGGTTTTATAACGTGTTCTAGGTATAATTACATAGCAATTAACTTCTGCTCCTGTTTTAATCTATAACTATATGAAGGATATAAATCCAAGCCGGATGATCAATTAATAAATATTTTGCGTACATTGAATGCGATTTTGATAATCTATTGAAACTGCGTATGCACATTAGATGCATGGATATAGTCTTTTATTTATGGATAGAATCTTCGCTCTAGTGCTGCATTTCAATGTCTTCCGCTTATTATTTTCCTTTTCTTTTTTTTCGATTTGATAAACAAAAAACAAACAAAACCGATATTTGAAGGATTATAAGCAAAGTCCTCTTTTCAACTTTTTTTTTTATGAAATATTGTTGTTTATGACGCCCAACAGGTTTAGTTTAGGGGAAGGTGAGGTAATAAAAAACGTAGATAATAAAATAATTTTTTTATTGTGCTCTTCCTCGCAGGTGTAGAAATCTGAAAGAAACACCCCGTGTATATTTGTCTTTTTTGAAGTATAATTTTTTTTTTCTGATTTTGGTAAGATATCTTCCTTTGATTTTTTGTTGGATCTGCGGACAATTATAAAGGCGTTTAAGTGCCACCTTTAAAATTCTTCATTGATAAACCTGGAAGAAATATATCTAATCTACTACTCCAATTTAAAAATGTCTTCGGGTGATAAGAAACATAATGTTTTGGTTTGTTTCTATTTTTATTTTATTTATGTACTTTGTATTATTCGTTTGATATTGTTATTTGGCCCAGGTTAATTTAAATGCTTGAATATGCCTCGAAACTAATAGAAACGGGATGATCCTGAACGACTGACTGAAATTATCGACGTTTATTGCCAGTGATTAGCTTTCATTTGAGATTTTTATCATGTTCTCTAGAAAAAAAGCAATAGTAAAAGTCTCGAAAAGCACTGGGGTAAAAGTGTACATCTGCATGCGGGTAACGATCAACAATTCTCATTAAAAAGATGATTGTTTTCAATAAAATGCTTGAACATTCGCAAGTGGCACATTCATCGTAATTCCCTTTATATCTATTGTATTTTAAACCTATTTTCCATGACCGGATCCCTATTAATTTTGCGAATTTCCCGTACATTATTGTAATTCATTTGATTCTGTATGGAAGCTGTCGATGCTAAATAACTCCCCCAAGATAAATAAATGGGAACTATCTGTTAGATGAAACTCTGAAAGGTCTCTATTTAATTTCATATATCAACGGACGATTTTTTACCCGCAAAATCCACTCAACGATTGATTTTTTACGGCATCCCCGGGTTCTTAAATGTTTTCGCTTGGGTCTGCTGATAAATTAGGGGATGTCGGTTTAATACGATCATAAAACAATGTTATCCAGTTCGACCAATGGATACTGTTTGTCCTTTGTGTCGAACGCAACCGTTCAAATTATCGTGCGAGGGTTGCGGTCGGGCTAGGTTGAATCCAGTAAACCCATACGATCATTTCGAGCAGTGAAATGAGTTCGGGCATGCGGTCTTGCCCTCCGCTATTGCTATTTCATTTCACCTGCTGGTGGTGTTTTCCCTTCACGAGCGTATGGCGTCGTCAAAGGCATGAAATGGAACTAGGCGGACTTCTCCGTATCTAAATGCGAAAGTAATGAGTTTGTAGCTTATACGGATGCTTTTTAGATAACGTTAGATCGTATGCTAGAAAATTATGCAAGTTTGGCCCGCGTTTACGTAAATTTCTTAAACACCGGCGTCGTATTTACTTATGTGTATTATATTATTAGACGGTGCTTTTAGTTTAAATAATTTATTGAAGCTACTATGGAATTTCGACTTCACGATGTAATTGCATGAATTCGAAATTAAGTTTCAATTCGATTGTTGCATAATTCTCAACAAACATGTTTTTTAAAAAGATGGGGCACCGTGTCAATGGTTTGGCTTTGCAACTGCCACGATTATTGTTATTTAAGATTATTGTAACTTTGTTTGCATTCAAAAATGGTACCCTTTGATTAACAGGAAAACAAACCTTTATTATTTATTTATTTATATTATATTTATAAACATATCAGCTTTGCAAAGTTTTAGCACAATAGGTGCTCACCTTATTATATTAGACTATTTGCTATTGTATGATTATTAAACACAACAAAAATCTTAATAAAAATGTATGTAGCTGGCTCTACCAAAAGTTCTACCTTTATCGTGAAGTACGAGTTCTGTAGGTTTCCAAGTCAGTGTAGTCATTCATTTTTAGTAGGCCGTTATTTAACACTTGTCTTATTTCATTTGACTCTAAGCAGCGTTTCGCGCCAACCCAGCGAAGTGCACTCTTCTATCTTCCAGCTGTCGTACGGACGCTTTTAAAGCTAGATAACCTCATCAAGTTGTTACATTTTTTGCGTTAGTCTCCTTCCTGTCCATCAGGACACCAACTTTAATCTTGGTGGACGTTTTTAAAATAATTTTTAATTCACGTGTATGATCTATCGTTAATGCTGCATACAATTAGCGGTTACATATATGCTATATGTATTAATTTAACACGGTGCAGAACATCTGCAGAACATTGCTCTGGACAAATGTACATATAACCAGTTACAACGTTAAGCTTTTTGTTTTTTCTACGCTTCGATCGCAGGTTTTTCGTTTCTCATGCAATTTAAATTTCAGCGACATCTTGTCCCAAAAATAAAAAGAACGGACGTTGTAATGTATGTGCATAATTTAAGCTCTCTCTTTGCGTCCCTTTAACGAATCCAACGTGTACAAACAAAAAAAAAAGATTTAATTCCTCGACCGTCAATTGTTTCCTCATTCAAATAAAACGATGAAATTCGGTCCTGCGGCGTCGTCGTAGGGGCTTCTGTTTGTCCGCAAATGAACTGATTAAGCTCTCGCGAAATCTGGAATTGTTCGTTGCGATGAAGAAAATTGTTTAACTTTGCCGACGATGGTTTTGAAATATAATTATGACGTTTCCTACTGTATTGTATTTTCAAGCAGTGTATAACGAATATAATGAAAACAATACTCAAATTTGTTAAAAATCATGAGTAAGGTGAGTACTTGTCGCTTACACTGTAATATACGCACCTTCCCTATAAACCATGCAGACCTTTATATACTTTTATGAAAAACAGGTAGAATCATAATCCAACGTGATATAAGTTTTAATAAGTTAAATATTAGTATTTTTCGTAAAAATATTAATAGAAAACCTAGAATTAGACGACAATATTTATACTGGTATCAACCCTTACTTGTGGCTTACATCTAATTTGGCCGCCTGTGCGATGCATGTTATTGCCGATAGCTAGGAGCGACCCAACCCGGAAGCCTAAACATAAATAAAGTAACGTTTTTAATTGCAGTAAAATATACAAAATTTCTCGTTTTTCAATTAAATGAAAAAATCTTCGACTTTGCCCTGGTTGGCAATAAATTAGTTGCAAATAATGAAGAACTGCAAGGTACTTAGAACATATCCGGCTACTGTTGTTTCGAGGCAGATATCTATTGAATATCACCAACTTGTACATTGATAACAACTGTCAACGCCCAAAAATGTGTTGGTCCAATTAACCGGACGGATCCTTGACCTCTTTGACCTTAATAAAGAAGATAATCAATTTTCTTGTCTTATATTCATCTTTAATACACTCAATGCAGTATCAAGTCGCTCTTGTTCAGTTACTGGTCAGGGCCAAACGACCGTACCTTGGCGAAAATTGTTAAAAATATAGGTACATTATTGGTGTATAGGTTACGAAAATTTGTACAAATATGGTAATAGACGCCAGGTCAAGAAAGTCGCCTGTGCACATCATTTCAAATTTCAAACCCAGAATCTATGGTTGCCTATCTTTGTTCTCAACTTCATTTGTGAGAAAATTGACGTGAGTTGACAACACAACTTATAATTTAAAATATGTAAACTTGTATTACTATTTCCTGTCGTTTCCACACTGCTCGCAATCTAGCAAAAATATGAAACGAATTTTGTTCAAAATAGGGCATTTATAGACTCCTTCTTGTCTACTGCGCTACTGCAAAACCTCCCAAATTAACTCATCCTTTGTTGGGGATAATTTTGCAAGCAAACGCCAAGAATTAACATGCCGCGTACGCTTAATTTATAATCCATAACCGATACCTGAAACCAACAAAAAAAGCTAATAAATTTAATGCATTTTTCACGCTTTTCAATTAATTTAGCTTCGTTTACCGAAGGTTGGTAATTTATCAACGGCATTTTTCATATGTAAACAGTGCATCGTCTCCAGCTGTATATTACAGATAATCCATCAAGCGTTCAGTTCAGTATCGTGTATCAGGTTTAATTAACACATAAAATATAGGCACTGTTCGGTCAATATTTAAAAAGTTGCTTCATAAACCAAATGACACGTATCAGCATCGTGTTATTTATTATTTTCTCTCGAACGTATGTACATTAGTTAATTAATTACTAGCTGTACACAGATACATGATAAAAGGAACTTATTGTATGCATAGTATTATCACCGGTACTTTTGGGGCGAATGTGCACTATTGAAATTGTGTAAATATTTTTCGTTCCTTTGACTAAGCTTTCAGCATTATTGCTACTGTATTAAATATTTATTAGTAAGTTTTAGTAATTATTGTACCTAGTTGAGAAAATTAAGTTACGGTTACTCTAATTTCCTATAATTTTCGCAAGTGCATTTTGCGCCATCGAATAAGTGAAAAGGAGAAAATTTATTTTTATTAAATGGTAACCATAGAAAGCAATAATTTGCGACGTATCAATTTACATTTCAATATTTTACCAAACTCGGCAAGTGTTGAGGCAGGCAAGTGTTTCTTAGACAGTTCAAAATGAATGAGAGCCGGCGAGATAGTGAAATGTTCCCTGTTTTATGTCGGAGAGGCTACCCATAACGTAGCGTTGATGGTGGTTATTGACGTCACCGACATCTGACCTATATATGTAATTTTATTGGAGATGTTTCAATGATAGGACCCCTGAACAAAATCAATACATACACATACATAGATTCAACGTTCTCACGTTTGTTTCCACACTAAATCGAAGTTTGAAGAGGCAAATTCGGAGGGAAATTTAAATGTATAATTTCGTTCGTCTTCGGAGTCTCTTCTAGGAAACAATCTTTAAGAGATTTGGCAAAGGAATTCGAATTAAATAATACTTTATACTCTTTGGGCGATCAAAATACGAGATTCCTATCTAAAATTTTATTGGGAAATAAGAGCTGTTTTTGTGGTTATCAATAATAGCACTTCATTTATTCGGTAATAGCTTTTTCATTTATCATTTCACGTAGAAAGGAAATTATGTCCCCATGGGTATTTGTTCCAGTATATTTTCTGACCTAGAAGAGAAAGTAATTGTTGTTAACTGTACATTTTCTAGAAGATTAGAATACAGTCAAAAAATAACAATTAAAAACGCAACATATATGTTTGACTTTTCAATGTTAGCCATAATTGCTTAGTTTTTTTCTAGTTGTTAAATTTTAACCACTTAAATGGAAAATTGTCTTTGTTCTTTATTTACGTCTTTTACCATTTTAATTTAATCAATTTGCGTACGTACCGCTTTTCTTCCATAATCTTCCAGCCAAATTAACGTAGGATAGCCTTTGATATCAAAATCTTTACATAAACTTTCGTGATGGTCACAGTCTATTCTAACAAGAGAGACTTTTCCGTGAAATTCTGGAGACTCCGCTATTTTGTTCCAAATAGGTTCTAATCTCTAAAAGAAAAAAAATCAAAAGAATAGTTATTAGCAAAAAAACTTACTTACAACTGAATGAACACACCAAGGAGCATAAAACTTGACGAAATGATACCTTTTCTTCTTTACTTCTTTTGGAGGCTCGGACTCCCTTGACGCTTCTGTTGTAACATCGAGTGTCTATGGAATATACATTAAAGACCTATTCGAAAGAACTATGCAGCCTTACAATTTGAGTCGTATTTTCTAAGGTGTTACTTTCTACACTCGCACTAATTACACCTGCGGACCAGATAGGGAAAATTAACATAATCAACCAATAATTCATGTCTGTTGATTTAATGTTTCTGTTTGTGAGGGAGCCTATCTGAATGAATTACGTCAAATTTACGCGATGCAATGAGCGCAGATTCTAAGAAAACG
Source organism: Marronus borbonicus (assembly GCA_902655005.2). Lineage (NCBI taxonomy): Eukaryota > Metazoa > Arthropoda > Insecta > Coleoptera > Scarabaeidae > Marronus > Marronus borbonicus. The sequence goes on along the minus strand of LR737380.1, from coordinate 39,725,853 downwards.
TCGTTATATTTCCGCCATTTGACCCTGAATAACGCAATAGTGATAATGTTATCTTGTAGCTGATGTAATTGTCCTATTTAATTTATTAATACTCTCTTTTGCAAATCGATTTGCATTTACAAAAAAAGCCACGAGATTTGATATACAATTAGGCAACCAGTTTAGCTGGTGTTTGGAAAATTATATCTTCAGTCTAAGTGGTAATTACTTAATATTTTACTCACTTTCGTCAAGAATAGTACAGTATCATACAGACATGCGCAGTGCAAAATTCTACAAACCAAAAACTGACTTCTTTAACAGCTTTACCGTCAATAACAGCGCTGAAGTGTTCATTTGTCTTAGCGTCCCTTTTTTCGTTTGTCTTCAAAAGCATTTGTTATCTTTAGACCAGTGTTAATTTACGAACCTATTAATATTTAAAAATATTTTCTTTTGTGATTATATGGTCGGGTTGGCCGTGTATCATAAGTGTTAAGTGTCATCACTACGTATCCATAACCTCGAAATATTCGTGTTCCCAAGCCAATTTGACGCCGACCCAGATCAAATATGATTACTCTCGATATTAGATTACCTTGAATTTGAATATTAGGCGCAGATATTTATAACACCGACGAATGTAGGAAGTCTACCTTACGCATGTCGCAAACCACATCGACATAAGTACACCAAAGTGCTATTATCCAGATGCTAAAGATATGTATATAGCAATGGTTCTAGCGAGACCAAAAAGAAAGGACTGAAAACTTAAAGAAAGAATAATAACATTTTTGTTTTATTCTTTAAGCATTTATCAACAATAGTTTGACACAATTAACACGCGAATTTTCGAGGAATTGGACGCCATTTCCTAACGTATCTCGTAAACACTCGAATATATACTTCCTACGTTGCAAGATGTGAGTGATGAGACATATTTGTAACGTATAATATGGTGAAATTTAGAATACGATGAATTCTAAATTCATTGTTTATTTTACGAATTTCATATGAAGTATTTAACGTTAAGGTCCTTCTGATTAAGCTAAAACATCGTAGAGGCTAGATAATCTCAATAAAGCTTGGAACTTGGGATGAAGCCTTCATATTATCTGTGTACTGAATGCAAATGTCTAAGATGGATGCGTTTAATTAAGGTACACGGGCATTCACGCGAACCAGAATAATTCTTTACCGTAAACAAGCAGCAACACTGTATAAGTTGAACACTGTTGAAACACCACCACCACGCTTCTAATATAGATGTTAGATTATTGAGCTGGTAATCTTCTACAATGATAACGAGGATATCCTGTTACGTTTGGAATTGTTTATATACGCATTAATTTAATTAAATGGCATCTACGATGAGTCTTTGGACACGGTACGTACGTACGTGGATAACAGGACATGGAACCGCAATTAGTAACGGTCTTGCTGTTACACAAAAATTCACTCTCAATATAGAGGTGTAAAAAGAACGTTAAAGTGAAAATAAATACAACACTATCTAGACTGAAAATGCACCTTTATTGATTAATTAGGAGGGGAAAACCACATGATATCTAAATTTAGTAAGCTGTATGGTGTGTGTCGGTATATTTTTATCATAGGCCGTGGTATATTTAGAATATTGCAGCCTGTAAAAAGTAATGTTTAGAAAAGTGAAAGCGCTGTCTTTATTACTTAAAATAGGGAATAGATATTACTTCAAAGACCTTAAAGCTATAGATGCACGCGTACAGGCAGGCAGTCCAGGAAAACTAAAATAATAAGTTTGCGCTAATTAAATTTTAAGGAAATATCAACGCAAAAAATGGATGAGAAAGCGATAGTTCACGTATTGGGATAGGCGTGGCTCTTCAGGCCCATTGTACTAAAAGACGTTCAACTTTCGGTTAACTAATCGAAGGATCAGGAGAACGCGGATCAGTTAAAATCGCCTTGCTTTAACAAAATTTAGTACCGATTCAGTAGAATGCCTTATAATGATTATGTACATATTCATAATTGAAAGATTCGAAGTAATTTTTTTTTTATCGTAATTATTTATGAATAAAATGAGGTTGGTTGCACCGGTAAGTATCGCCTTTTTTAATAATCAAAGTTTACAATCTTCACCAGGAGCTAAAAATATAAATAATTGTGTAAGAATTACAGCTATTACAAATCGCACACAAATTAAATGTTTTTATACTTAATTTTTTTTTAATTTAATTTTAATCAAAAATCATGTTTTGCATGCAATTGAAAGCGAAACGTCGACATTCTCGTGCAATCTCGACACGGTTTCAACGCGGAAACCCAAATTCTTTAAAAGAAAACAACGACCGCGGAAGTCTACGACATCATTAGTTTTGTCTTTCTACTGCATATTGTTTGTGTTTTTAGTTTCTGATGAAAAGTACTACGCTAACGAAATTGTAAACTGTGTTAATTAAAAAAAGTCGATACTCTCCAGAGAAACCAACCCCCTTTTATTCCCGTAAGCATAATGCCATATTAATGGTTCCCCGCGCGAATAATGTCATTCGAAAACATGGCTATGTTTGTCGAGAGACGATAGGCGGTTTACTCGATTGACCGCCGGTTGATCGATGCCTAGCTCGAATGTTGAACCACGATTTATTTTTGTACAATACAAGCGCTGCGTTGGACCATCGATGGACGCCGTTTAACGTTGTACGTCTTCTGTAAAACTGGTCCTAATTACCTTAGTAGAGTTATAATTTGTTTCTTGTAAGGAAAGTTGAAATGGAGAAAGGACGTTATTATCGTGCAATTATGTCCAGATGATGCACGAAATACTTAATTATTATTTAAAAAGATATCGAGAACCTAACAGATTTATCATTTAAGATAGTTCATTTTAGACAAGTTTACCTGTTCATTTATCGTTCTTGAAAGATAGCGGAAACAGATAATGTGGCAAAAAATGAGCTAACTCTTCTCTATATATTCTATCTCTTTGCAACAGAATCCTTTAGAACAACGGTTCTCAAACTGTGGTACGCGTACCACCAGTGGTACGCGAGCCCACCAAAGGTGGTACGCGAACAAATAATAAGCGTTATTTACTTATTTGCCTTCAAATAAAATAAACATTGGCTGAAATCGGTAATCCTGCAGTTCAGGCATCTGGACACATAACAGACATAGAAGAGCAGAATCATAAGTGATGATTCTAATACATATATAACAGTATAACACGTAGGGTTTTCTACGGTCGCTGCATGCGTACTTTTCAGATGTCTGAAGTGCAGGATCACCCCGAATTTTATTGAAAATCTATCTCTTCTCACATTTTATACCTTTCATATTGTCAAAGGCAATAGTATTGTTGGTGTTGATTCAATGGGAAATCCCCTGCATGTTTGAAAATTGCAGAGTAATGCGTGTTTGTGCAGAGTTGTGAAAATTGTATAGTAGTGCGAACGTGTTTATTAAGTTGTGTTCAGGAACTTACACGTGAAAAATATGGATAAGTGGCTTAAAAGGGACATAAAAACATTGGAAAATGCTACTCCATCAAATTCTACTTCAGAACCAGAATATGTTGTGGGTGAATATGAAAGAAATCCTTCCAAATTACGGAAAATAGTAAGAAAATATGATGCGGAATACATTAATTTGGGATTCACGTTCACAACCGTAAACGATGAGCCTAGGCCGCACTGTGTGATCTGTTTTGAAATTCTCTCAAATCATTGCATGAAACCGTCATTATTGAAGCGGCACTTTAATACAAAACATTCTACATTAGAAAATAAAAGTAAGGATTATTTTGTCCGTAAGTTGGCTGAGATGAAAGACGGAAAGAAAACTATGTTGTCCTTTGTCGGCAGTTCTGAAAAAGCAACAATGGCATCCTTCTTAGTGAGTTTAAGAATTGCAAGATGTGGAAAAGCTCATACTATTGGTGAAGAACTGGTGCTACCTGCTGCAAAAGATATAGTTACATGTATGTTAGGTGAAACATCTGCTAGAAAGCTGGATACTGTAGCACTGTCAAATGATACCGTCCATCGCAGGATTGAACTGATGGCATCGAATGTTAAAGAACAATTATTAGTCCGCGTCAAGAATAGTGATTGTTTCGCCATACAGCTCGACGAGAGCACAGATGTAACAAATTATGCTCAGCTTATGGTTTATGTGCGGTATATATTTGAAACTAAAGTAGAAGAGGATTATTTATTTTGCAAAGCACTCCCAACACGAACTACGGCCGAAGAAGTATTCAAAATACTCAATGACTTTTTTGCGGAGAATGGACTAGATTGGAAGAAATGCGTTGGTTTCTGTTCTGACGGTGCGTGCGCCATGACGGGAAAATACGGAGGTGTTACCAGCAAAGTGAAATCAGTTGCAGAAAATTGTACCTTTACCCATTGCTACATCCACAGAGAGGCATTAGCAGCAAAACAAATGCCAGATCAGTTTAAGAATGTTCTCCAGGAGGCAGTCAAAATAGTCAATTTTATCAAATCCCGAGCTTTAAATTCACGTTTATTTTCGAAATTGTGTTCTGAAATGGGTAGTGCTCATGTAAACTTGCTGCTGCACACGGAGGTTAGATGGCTTTCAAAGGGAAGTATGCTAAGTAGGTTGTACGAGTTGCATTCCGAAGTCCAATTGTTTCTAATGGAAATCAATTTTGAATTACAAGATCGATTAACAGACGAGTTGTGGCTAACAACAGTTGCTTACTTAGCAGATATGTTTAATCGTCTGAATGATCTGAACTTAAGTTTGCAAGGTAAAACCACAAATCGATTTTTGGTAGATGATAAAATTAGGGCTTTCATCAGAAAATGTCAAATGATAAAAGACGGTATTTCAAATAAAAACCTACAATCATTTTGTAATTTGGAAAATTTTGTGACAGAAAATGCAATAAGTTTGAAGGACGACTCTATTAATAACATAAAAGAACATTGCCAAATGCTGATTAACGCGTTTGGGAAATACTTTCAAGACGACTATTCTGGATTCCTTTGGATTCGCAACCCTTTTATTTTGGAGAGCATTCCCGATTCACTGACAAACGACGAAAAAGAATCTTTTATAGACCTGTCTTGCGATGGAGGTTTAAAAATGGAGTTTGCCAAACTGCAGTTGTCCGAATTTTGGTTGAGAGTTAAAAATGAATATCCAACTTTGTCTAAAAAAGCTTTGTTGTTTTTAATTCCATTTTCAACCACCTACCTTTGTGAAACTGGGTTCTCTGCAATGTTGGAAGTTAAAAATAAATATCGAAATAGACTCGATGTTGACCCAAATGTGCGTATGAAATTGACTACAATTGAACCTAACATTGCTTCTCTCATTGCGACTATGCAGATCCATCATTCTCATTGACGTTTAAGACAAAATATTTGTAAGTCTATTGTTCTTTAATTAAACTTAACGCTTTAAAATACAAGTTGTTTCATTACAATAATAATCTGTTGAATGTTTAACGGTGTCTTATTACGCTACAAGTTTGGTGGATATGTACCACATATGGTACATTTAGTTCGGTGGTACGCGTTTGATCTACATCGCATTTGAAAGGTACGCGAAAAATAAAGTTTGAGAACCGCTGCTTTAGAATTTTCAAGTGAAAAGTGGCAAGACATAAGACGCATGGAGATCATCTAAATATTTCGAAATAGAGCAGTTTTTATGCAAAAACGAATTTCACAAACTTCCTACTCGCGTATATATTCTAGGAAATATTGTTGATGCCTGGATTATTATTAGAAGCAGGAAGTTGGCTATATTGGTAAATGGGTTATCGAGTATTTTTCTAATTCGCTGAAAGCAGTGAGGAACGAGCTTCCGATCTGAAGAACCAGTTTTTTCCTAATAATATATACAATCTGCAATGATTATTTATTTGTACTGATGGTGCTGATAGAAATTCTGATACACCACATTTGCTTCTTGAGGGATGATTAAATATTCAAAATTATTCCTGTTGACAATTACCAGATAAAACCTATTATCTTTAATAGAAACTAAAAATGTTTATTATTTATTTGAGAACAATATCGTGTGAAACATTTGAACCAAAAACCTTTCAAAATATAGGAAAAATATATTTCTTTACAAAAATTCGTTAGTTGCTCGGATCCTCGGATGGTAGTTCCCTAAAGTATACAAAAAGTAGAACATATGTTCGATCAAATATAACACTTTCGTCAACTGACAGTTTATTCCTCCTAGACGGCAATTAAAAATGCAATTAACTCAACCGTTTCTACGTAAATGTCTGTCACCAATGGGCGCATCGGTACCACCACATCGTATTTGCATAGAGCTATAACGTGTACGTCAGCAAGACAATGAGAAATGGGTAAAAAAGTACAAGGGTCGATTTATTTTTCTTATTCTTATTAGGCATCCGGCCGTAACGATAGGAAAGCATAACAGTGACAGTGATCTATTTATACATGACATTTGTGGAAGCGGGAAAGAAAATTGTGGTAGAGTAAAGCAAGACGAAACAACAGAGAAATTCGAATGGACTTATAATTAGAGGACAGAAATAGCCTTATATCAATAATGTTATTTGTACACCGATGCAACGCTAAATTGTATTTTTCTCCATCGTAAACGGACAAACGAAAATAAACGATGCGTTTTATTTTTGTTCGCCGCGGTCTACTTTCGTACCTTGATGTGAATGACACTAACATAAACCTATGATAGGAATATAAAAATACATCGGAATAAAGACTGAAAGAAATGAGATGCACGTACGCCCATGAACACCAAAACAAATAGTACAAGTGATGATTATTAAAACGTTCGTGTTTGTATCTCTTTTTTGTTCAAACGTATACAGATAGCATTGTTTCACTTCAGAGAATATTTACGAGCAGAGCTAGAATACTAGCTGTTTCCTAAGTTTCTGAACACGCGAGCTGACGCAGATATTAAATTAACGTATATTGATTGTTTTACCTACAACGTTTAAACTCGCATAATTTTCAGCAGTTGTGCAAGTCGTACTTACTGAAGTAATGTAACAAAGTGTAATAGTTACTACATTAGTCTAATAAATTCTTCAGGTCAGGTTATAGTAGTTGATGTAAGTAAACCGCAAAATAATTGCAAAAAAAAAACAATAATTATTTGAATAATTAAAATTCTACGATTTTTACGGCTGTATACAATAAGAATTATTACTATTTATTATGAAAGTTGACGAAGCGACTCCAGTTTTCTAATTTGACGGCATAGCATACATTTCAAACCAATTTCTTAGTAACTCAAATCGCTTCAATGTTGTGTGAAACTTCCCAATAGCTTTGTACGTCTTGGCGACTTGAAAAGCAGATCATAAGCTAATTCTAAAATTTCTGTGTGAATAACAGGCATAGTCAAATCAGCGAAGCTTGAGGAATTCTGCCGAGATTTCGCATTCCGAAAATCGTAGTGTACAATGAAAGGTGTACACCATAATATCGAAATTTGTTGTACACAAAACTCTTCCACAATGATGAAATGTAACGCTCCAACATTTCGGCTTTCAATTGTTTAGTTAATGTAAAATTTTGCAATTTGCACTTTCTTATACGTGGTATGGGTAAAACTGCTGCTGGTGGAGGATTCTGCAGACTGGTTCCCACCTCAGTGTAATATTCTGCCCAATTCGTCTCTGGATTCTGGTTTTGCTAAAATTGTCGCATGCTAAAATTGTTTCTTCTGCCAAAATGGTGGAGCCGAGCTTGGCCTCCCGGAATCATGAACCGATATTACGCAATCTTTGGTGTAGTCGTACAAAAAACGAATTAAAGGGATCTATCGATTGGGATGAGCGTCAGCATAAAGACGCTTTAAAATTCTTATGTTAACACAATAGGTACAAAATATTCTAGTAGTTCTCTCATTCAACCAATTGCTATTTTGACTCTAACAAATATTTTAACCTATTACTTGTTTCATTCAACAATATATAGTTGCTCCAAGCAAATTTTCTTTGGCAAAATGAATGTAGATAACTCGATATAGGTCTTTTAGTGCACCCTTTTGTATTTCATTCTATAAATTGATAATTATTTCTTTTTCAAATATGGCTTGAGAAACGGATATTGTCTTGTGAAATTCTAGAACTGTTAAGGGAAGTTCTGCTTTTCAAATTGTCCTATTCTTGATATAAGATCACTTTTAAGAAAGCCATGACATTCCATTACAGTAGACAAACTTCTATAAACTACCTTAGACACTATTCGACGTCATCTAGTCATTTTTAATTAAATTTCACGTTTAATTACGTAAAGAACTTCGCTTCGGTCTAAATGGTCAGGGCACTTGCGTCAGATGTTACGAAACTCGCTCTACAATTTTAACCTTGTTTCCGCAGCGTAAATGGAATAAGCGTGCAACTACAATTTCATTACAGAGTCGCATGTTTTTGCTGGAGCGTAAATTGACTAAAAAGTTTCTTATGCGCCACGGACATCTAGCACTAAGGCAAAAGAATATTTTTCCGCTAGGTGCTGAAAAACCGCACGGAATGCTGAGTTAATGCGCTTTGCAGTTAGCTTTGCCTCTTCTTTGGAATCCCTTTCGTGATTCATATAACAATAGTTTTTTTTCCTATAGCAGATGTTAAGGAGTGCTTTATTGTTCTTAAAATAATAGAGCAAGTATCATTTTATCCGCAAGAATAGATAAAGTAATACTTTAACAGCAAGGGTAGATAAAATACTTGAATTTTCCTATAAAATGTAAACTAACACATTTTATTGACGATTCTCGCGGTTAGTGTTTATAAGAACTCTTCTTCTAATACTTTTGAAATTCTTGGTACACAACTTTGATTTTTCAAAAAAATGTGCCAGACTTTTTCACTGACGCTACTGATTTTCTTTGTACATTTCCATTTTTTTAGCACTGGTACTCTTTCTGGTATGTCATTCGCGATTTTTGAGGTACTAGTTTACCTACTGCCTGTAATACCATTTCTTCCACGTCTGATAGCAGATCTTCCGGTTTTTCATTTATAATTTCGTAATCACCAGTACATATTTTGTGCACGTACATCGACACGTATCGATTAAGTGTTGTTCGCCTGCGTCGAACAAATACACTTTTGCAGCGCTCTGATTTGAATCCGTAACCACATTTGTTGTTGCTTTTCGATTATAATCCATCGCTTTCCTTTGTTTCCACCTCCTTTTTTTTTTATTAGTTTAACTTCACGTTGTTTTCCCATTTCCATGTACAACGCCTTTAACAAATTTAACCTTGTACTTGGTATCATTTACAACTTTCAATTTCCTTTTTTCATTTGTAAATTTCAATTTCCTTTTTTCATTTGTAAATTTCAATTTCCTTTTTTCATTTGTAAATTTCAATTTCCTTTTTTAAATTTCCAATTTTTTAAATTAAAATTCAAGTTTCACATTTCATCTTGGGGTTTTTTCATTCATATGCGGAGGATATCATTTTTACAGTTTTTAGCCGTCCTGATCATTCAAAGCTACCCGAACTGATAAAAACTAACAAAAAAGGCAGTTTGCGATTAATATACTACCAGTTGATTGAATCAATCGGGAGTACACTCGGTTACCGGTTGATGATGAGGACCATTCGTGTCCTCGAAATGGCCGTCCGGATTAATTATTATATAATTAATTAAACCTGTGTGGTGCGGAGGTTACCGTTACTTATGTGTTGTTTACCATACTACGCCACAGTCCTTGCTATCATTATTTACCGGTTGATTACTTACATTTGGACTGTTTAACAAAACTAGAAAAACAGATTAAGAAATTACCTATATTGCAAGTATATAGGAATAACTAAATTTATCAATGGACACTGTACATAGCACCCAGGCAGATGCATTTTAGATTTTGGGAATAAAGATTTTTTAAGCTCATATAAGGTAGAATCGTGTAATTAGCTAATAGCATGATCCATAAAACAATGTGTAAGATTTACTTCCTAGTAGAAAAAAAAAACATTACATCATTTCTCAGATCTTTGGTAACATGCATTAATTTCAGAACTTAAGATACGTATTACAGATGTAAAATTAGTTCGGGCTAATACGTAGTACCTAAAGCGTCTGCATACGATTAATCGCGTATGTTCGCGTGATGCATTATATTGTTCTGTGAACAGTTTCCTACGTTGGGCAATTTCACCGTTGTTCTATTCGCTGCGAATCTTGTCGGGAGTTCGTCAAGAAGTTCAGCAACTAATTACAAAGGATATTACGTACTCAAGCCACTGACATAGATTAAGTGAGACTAATAGAGACTAAAGTGAGACCTCCAAAATAATTAAGCGATGACTTGACTAATAACATCTCTTTATTTTTACGAAACAGTTTTGTTATTTGAAGATGTGATTCTTTAAGGCGATAAAAATTTAAACCGAATGCCGTTAGCTGATGATGATGTGGTTCAGTTGTTTGTAAGTCGAAGCTAGCTCTAATTTTTCTTTTAGTCGAATAGTTTCTACTCTTACTAAAGACTTCCGTGCAGAGGAGCAACATAAACGAACCTTTAAAAAGCTTTTTAATATTTCGGTCGCGATCTATTTACCTTCTTTCCTCTATTCATATAGCAAATAGAGATTCCAAGTTATATCGGTACATATATACTTATACAAAACAAGAGCCTCATGTAACGATGTACCAATTTTATTGTATCGTTTTGTATATGTTTTTTTTTACACTTCTCTTTTGATATCCGGATTTCTGAGGAACCGTCTTTCTAAGTACATGAATTGCTCAGCTTTCTGGTTTCCAATGTCTGGTTGTTCGTCCTACTATTTGACAACGTCGTATATTTCGTTTTATGTATTGTAATTTGAACCAGGCTCTTTGCACCTTCTTCTTAACCAATGCCAGTATCTCAAAATTATAGTATCAAATCGTAATCGAGAAAGAAAATCATTTTTCGAAAAATGCTCCTTTGTTAAAGTATTGTGTCGTATATTACGTCTCACAATATACGTTCGCTAACACCTCTGATGTTGTGTATTACTCTGTATATTTTGCCTGCGTGAAAAAGTTGTAGAAACAATTTACTTTTCAGAAACGCTATGTTCCGCCCAGTATATGGGTTAATAATTTCAATCACCGAAAAAAGTAGTCTAACATCTATCTTTGTATATAGGCGCCCACTCCGACACCTCCGAAATAGCTGCTAATAGAGAAAACAATTTCTATAATATTTTGACATGAACATTACAATTGTTAGCATTAAACGTGGGAGTAAAATTGTATTGTGAACATTAGCTAAATCGCTCCCTAACTAATTCATAACAATCCTGTGAAACGTTCAGTCGGAAGAGAATGACGTTCGCTGGTGTATAATTTCCTTTCATCGATAATCTGTTTGAATTATCTTTGTTATCTACAGCTCCGCTCGCGATTATGTCATACGAAGGGTTGCGCACTAGTTTGTGGTTAACTATTAATACAATATGCCGATACTTCCACCCACAGGGACTGAGAACGCTTTGCGGAACTAACTTTAGATGAATATTCTATTGAAAATTTTGATCAGAATGTCGATATCAGGCTAACGAATTTAGAATCTATATCATTGAAACATTTAATGCTTAATATGTCAACAAAACTTGTTACGTTGGTGATTGGTAAATGAAAATATACGAATATTAAATTTCGTTCAAATATAATAACACAAAAAAAACAAAACCATGTGAACATGTATTTACTAGTTTAATATGAATTTATTAAAATTTTTTAAATCTATAACCGTACGTTATACTATTCCAGAAGTTGCTTACCAACATCAAATAATTTAACATTTTTATTTCAACGAAAGTGTATAACATAAAACATAAACAATAACATGTCTAAAATTAAACGTGGACGGTACAACATACTTTCTCCCTTCATATCAGAAAATCCTTACCTATTTTTTCGATGAAGTAAAAGGTTTTTGAATTATTCAGTCGTCCCTAAATAAATCAATCACCCGTTATATGTCTCAAACAAGATGAATTAAGCAACCACCACGTATTACACTGTAACACCATGCATGATATATTTCCGGAAGCAGCTATCATTAAAAAGAAATTAAATAACGGATTAAACTCGATGGCCACATTACAGAACTTTGTTGGTATAATTTTCTTTCAAAGCACCGTTGAAATCTCCAAGAAACACTCAATCGAATAAAATTTTAATCACCGATCAATTGTAAAAGGCGTTTAAGGTCATAGAAATAACTGGATTTCGCAAAAATTTCAACCTAAACACCTTGTATACCTGACCATAATTTTCCATTATGTAGAGGTTGTCTTTGAATACTTTTTATTTGAAAACTTGTTTCCTAAGTTGTTCACGTCCTAAGTGAACAGGAACAACATTGAGGTTGCATCGGACACGTTCAGATTGCAGGTTTAAATCGTTGAAAGGTCGACAGGAATATCCTTCCAAACGTGAAAATGTCTATACTGCCAATCAATGTTTGCAGTATTATTACTAAGTAATATTTATTTATATTTTATTAAATAACGAATGTAACAAATTTAATATATTTTCATGAAGGCTTTGGAATTAATCAACATTAGCTAGAGTATATTACTTGTCAGCATGCTGCAATATTCAACTAGCCAACCAACAGATCATAAAAAAACAATCCATCTACTCTTAACGTTCAGTACCGACAGTCACGCAATGAGAAAAAATACTTTTCCATTCTACCGCACATAGAATGTTATCAAATATTTTGCAGAAGGTCATCGCTCTGGATCATAAATTATTTCGTTGATTGTCAATAAAAGTTTTATTACGACGACGTTCTGGGTTCCTAGAATATAAAATTTATACGATATTCTTTATTTCGTGTAATTCCGTGGCATTACCGAAGGAAAATGTTTTAAAACGGTATATAAAGGAAATAAGAACATTTTATCGATCTTGAATTGTAAGTTCTGTAAGTCACATATTTAAATATTCCATTACTGGATAGAGGTCTCTTAAATCTAAAAGAGTACTTACTGAATTGGGGCGAATTAGTTCAGGAAGATGGAGTCTATCCAGCATTCACTTTGTTATTTTTACTAATTTATTTAGAGTATTTACTACGTTCCATTCAACACTATTAAGTTTGTTGAAAGTACAGCTGATCACCGTTTATGGTAGGGACACAGTCATTTAATAAACATTAATATGTTCTGCCTTATCATTCCAAACCGGATTAAAAAACCCTTTTTGCCGCTGGTAATTTTGTCGGCGGAATGTTTACAGAACGCTAGCAGTCAGTTTCATATAAACGTGCCACGTACTTTAAAACAAAAATTAAAAGACTTGCTTTAATTAAATCCGAAAACTAACTTAACCTGGCAATTAAGCCAGCAAATCAATTTGTATAAGTTTAAAATCTCGTAATTAAATTGTTTTTCTACAGCTTGACGTGAAGCTGAAGTAAATTCGTAAGTTAGCTTCCTAAAAATCGTTCTAATTGCCATTCATGCTACGTTTACAGGCGTTTAATTCTAGAATTACATTTTATGTTAGTCTTTTACTCAACTAATGTCAATATTTTACTTTAACGTTAACAGGGCTCGGATGCAAAATTACTCGTTCTTTCTCCTCTTCCACAAAAAAAGTATAAAGAGTATTGAACATGAAGGTAATCAACTAAGTAGGATTAAACAAAGCGAACTGAAGTTATAAATCCTATTTAAAGTTGATTATCCCTCTGCATGTTATCGACCGGCGTGCCTTCCTTAAACGACTACAACGTTCAGTAAGAAATGCAAATGCAATTTAAGTTTTCCGCGGAGAAAACTGCTAACGAAAACGTTAATTTGCATTGTCTGCATGGACATAGTCATAACATAAACCATAACTTTTTATTCGCATTTTAAGATAATCCTAGGTTTATTAATATACGTAGAGGGTACAGTTTGCGTATGGAAAGAAAATAAAAAGCAGCGGAACGCATGCACGATACGTTAGGTATATATTTGCAAAACATCGCGTTTCTCAATCCGATTATTGTCGAAACATGGAATGGAATATTAATTATTGGCGACTGCGTATGTAATAAACAATAAAATTCCTTCTCAGATAATTCGTAAGTTACAGACATGGAAATGAAGGTGTTCAATGTATAAAGTTAATTTTTATATTGTTGTTCTTCCAAAGTATACTATTGTAACCGTTATATGCCAAACAATGTGTTCACGATGTAGTAGATGTTGTAGAAATCAAGAAGAAGATGATCGAATTCCGGAATCCGAAACTTGTTCAGGTAATAAAACGTGTTGCTAACAGGACATATGCATTGTAAAACACAACGTGCATCAGGATTAATGGTTTTAAGGTGCGCATCGTTACATAAGAACATTAGAAATATAAATGTACTGTACGAAATAGTTTTATTTAGAAAATTGAATATTTACATCATTGTTAAAAACTCCCTGCTTCTTTACTCACCTCCTTCACTCTCTTAACTAATTTGCCAACCAAAAGGCAGAAGGCTAAAATCATGGCCGGCTTATTCTTCTGGATAGGACAGCTTCAAAAAGATTGCGATAAAACATTCCCGCCAATAGCGTATCGTACGGTTTTTGTTTATCGTAAGCGTCACTTCCGTTTGGTACAAAAAAATCATATATTTACAAATCATTGCTACCATTTTTACTTCAGCAATACTGCCAACAGTAACAATGAATTCTCCTAAAATTTTTGTATTTAATGTAAACATTTGAAAATAATACCTTTATCTTTTTCTAAACGTATATCCCTTAACTCCTATTTACTCAAAGCTCCACTTGTTCCAATGATTGTAATAACTTCATTTTCTGCCTCTAACACGAGCATTGTGATATCCTGTTCGGCGAAAACTTGATCTTTTAGGAATGCAACCATTAGACTTCAGTTTTAAAAAAGCAACGAAATGTATGTACATATTTACTATTTTATATTGTTCGAAAACCATTGCAATTGATATATAGAAAAAATACTTGTCAAACATTTAAGTATTTAATCCGATTCTGCCGCGAGAAATTTTCTTCATTGTCATTTTCGTAGGTTTAATTTGTGAAGCAAAGGTTCCTTGGTCGCGTCTTACAGAAAATAATCTGCAAGAAGGATTTGTTACGGATATTTTACTCGAAGAAGACAATGTATTCGTCATTAAAAGTTTCTGGAAATTCGCGGCCGTAAATATGCCGAAGGAGATTACAATGGCGCTTACTAATGAGTAAACTTTCCTGAGTTCCTTAGGTAAATTATAATTAAATTTAATCGCACCTTCCTTGAGGAAAAAAGCAGAATGTTGTTTAGACGTTAAGGAGAGTGCTCTGCTTTGTCTTGTTGTTCCCTCGGAAAAAGTAATTTTGTTATTTTTCTATTACAAGTATATTTCTATTAGGTAAATATTATAAATGGAAGGTGCGTAAGGCAAATATTTATTAAATTGTCAAAGTGAAAGGATTGTCATCTATAGAAAGCAGAAATAGAGTAGAAGGATACACAAGCAACCACAGTGCTAGTTTTAACGCCCAATAGGTTTTCTAATGTTACTATCACGTAGTTAGACTAATGCTTAAATCACCAATTAGTATATTAAAAACTAATTCGAAGCCAGCAATAAGATTTTTTTTTTTATATATATATAAGTCACTATACATTGATGTTTGAAAGAATAACATCTGCTATAGCTGTGGTAATTTCCTAGATAGTAATAATCCTCCTCTTAACGGTAAATCACCCCAATGAAACTTGTTAACATATGAATAACCTAATATAAAACGAACCCTTTATTGTATAAAGCTAAATATTTGGTCCTGATCTTTCTCCACCTTTATGTAATTTATTCGAACTTTTTCAAAAAGGACGAATTAATTCTTCCGACTCCTAAAGATTTTTTTTTTTTTTTGAGATCTGGAGAGGAAATTTACTAATTCTAGAATTCTTGGAATTGTGGAACTGATCTGCCGGTATGAATTTTCTTATAATTATTTCAACTGATCTTGGAATATTCATATAAGCTGCACACCTTTTGACATTTATGTGATTCGATGTGAAATAAATAGAAAATCGATAGCTATGTACTTAGTAATTTTTTGGAGAGCCGAGTTAAAACTGCGCGTAATCAATTGTTATATATACATTTTAGTTTCATGCTTATTTCAAGAATAAATAGACTTCGCCAAACCGATGACTCGCCCTACATATGTATCTTGTAATTCCTTAATATAAGAATGCAATAAGAAATCAAATCAAACTCGCCGAAATATGCTATTATTACTAAATTTGAATATATATTATATCGATCTTTAATTGGTGATGAAATGAAATAACGGGTTAATTAAAGGGGTTAAACTCGGTTGTTACCTTTCGTAGGTCCACGATTTACTATTTTGGATTTGAACCTATCATGCATATTTAATTTAATTTATCCTAAAACTACACTTACTAAATTCTTATATACTACTTAAACTATTTATCAACGTCCACTATACTCGTCTTTGGTTGTTTTACGTAATTTTGATAACTGGATCTAAATTAAATCTAAAAGAGTATCTTTGTATAAGTTTAAGAAAGTGTATTAGGTATCTTTTTAAACAGTTTCTTTTGGTTTTAATTTCAATATCTGCAGGGAATGGCGTAGCGCAATCGGGGCTGCGACAATTCCTTTCTGCGTAGTCGCATGACTGTCCCCGGCTTACCTTTCCGCTTCGATCGGCCTAAATAGATATCTATTGCGGACGACAGTGATTCCGTTTCAATATATTACCAGTTAATAAAATTATTATGTTAAGGTTCAACCTCTATTTCTGAAGGCTGATTATTAAAGAAATACAGAAATGCAAATTTATACGTCAAAATTACTACGTCCAACCTAAACACAATACGAGAAGGCGGCGTAATTTTCCTTTAATATATACGCGTGGGCGTGCGAAACGTCTTTAACGTAGTCGTCTTGAATGTTAAAAGGTGATCAATAATTAATTTTCATCTTGAATTTCAGAGGAGGAATGGAATTCCGACGGAAAATCCGGCAGGGGAATTCCGGGAAGCGAGTCCGGTAAGTTTCTAGATTTAAATATCTCGAAATTAGTTTTTCAATATCGCGCCCTCTTACGCTTCTCGGAGCTACTTTTGTTGGCGCGGAAGCTTCTTGCGTTTTAGTCCGATTGCGATAAAACGAGTTTTAGTTCTTGTCTCTTTCTTTAATTAAATCGTCGTTGGCGCCACGCAGTTCTCTGAAAAGAAATATTTTCGGTAGGCGTATTTGATTTCAGGATTTACTGTTTGTAATTTCTTGATGTGGGATATAAGAATACCGTAATAAACATCATAAATCTCGCATTTGTGGAGTAACTATCATAAGATCAACGATGTTTTGCTTGTGGAAGACCCTCTAGTCTAAATTAAATTGAAGAGGATTGTTATCCTTTGAATATTTTATGGGTTTGAAATCTTGGAATGTATAACATCTTGCATAAGAAAATCAACCACATACCACATTCCATCCAGGGTCTCAACCTTGTTCTTTACACTCTCCTCTAGTTTTCGAATTGAAATATCATCATTTTGTTGATGTTGCGTTAACGCAACAATGGGAATAAATGGGTTAAGCATAGTAAAACTATTGCCTTAGATTACTCAGGAAAGAAACTAAAACACTACAAAACTATAAAAACTTGCAGCAGTAAAACCGGGAATTTATTTAATCTTATCTTGTCATGTGATCCAGCTACCTGTGCAAACTCCAGAAGCCAAATTCCGATATAACGTATACGCATTAAGTGTGTCTCCATAAAATCAAAAGTTATTTGAATTTTTAGCATGTGATATATGTAAAATCCGTTCGGAACATCTCCTTGCCATTAGATATAAAACGTACAAGTAAGCGTCAAAACACATCAGACATTCACATTACCAAAGTGAAATAAAATTTTATTACCGAATTAGGTACATTTTCGAAACAGGGGTTGATAGGGGTCCTGTAGACTGCTAATTTTCCCTTACTAATAAATTGCAGAAGCTAACACATCGCGCTTTTCCCATTAACCTCCTTATGGAATTATACGCCATCGGGTAGTAAAAGGTGTATTGCGGAAAGCGCAAAACTTATCAACTGGAAATGTGTTTCATTTCCTCGTTATTTACTTATAGAATTAACCTCTTTTGTCAGCGCGGCGAGAGCGGAAACATCGTTAGATTTTATAGCCTGTGCATTTCCAGAAGCAAACGTCCTCCCTCATTTCGGCGTTATTTTACGGCGAACGGTTTGGAAACGACGAAAGAGAGAAAGCATCTCCAAATTCCCCGTGAAATTAGTATTCAAAAGCAAACAGTCAGAATGTGTATTAAATTTAATAAAAGCCTAGGTACAGACTTCGGAAGTACTGTTTTCATTTATATGCAAATAGAATTGGAAATGGATCTGTGGAGAATGATGGAATATTGAATACTGGGTACGAATAGTTTGAGCTGCGGTTAACCTCTCGTTCGGCAATTCTCTGACAATATTATTTTGGCTACGAAAAAATTAAAACGAGTACAATACAAAATAACACTTTATATACCGGTTGCCTCATGAGGAACTGGTTCCATCGATATATGAAGGAGCGTAAAATTCTGAAAACTTGGTAATATACTGAAGCATGTACTATTGAACTAAAATGTTTCCAGTTATATCGGCAGTAGCTATCAGCTTTGTTATTTTAAATAGAATACCTATAAGGTTTGTTTAATAATACAACTTTCCTGTTTTTCCTTTCTTTTCCTTCTTCTCCTTCTTCTTTTCCTTTTCCTGCTATTTCTAACCATATTTGAAATATTTTGAGAAGCTCTGGTGTACTTTTATATCTTCAAAAATTGAAATTTTGCAGAACTGTTGATCGTATAGAGCAGGATCAGAAAGTAAATTAATTTTTCAAAAACATTACACTGTGTGTCCGACGATTGCGATTAACTTTCAAATTCAAAAATGTAACAATATACAGAGTGTTCTAATAATAAAGTTGACAATGGTTCAATAGTACCTACATATAAGCTTTAATGGATTATCACTAGAGATGATAAAGGCAAATTATTATTTTTTTGCAGCAACTAGACACACACGAGTCTATCTAGTCGCTGCAAAAAAGTAATAATTTCACCTGCCTTGGTCATCTCTAATTATCACGTGTTTAAAATTTTTCAACATACACCTTTTCATATATCGATCAATGCGGTCCCTCATGTTCACCTGTACATAAATGCCGATGGTGGACATAAATACCGTAACGTCGTAGTTTTCAAGTTTAGCGAGTAAAGTCGATCTGTTGTGTTGGCTTTAATGCCATTGTGTAATGCGATACATACGCGCAACGGTGCAAGTGTTGGAGCTCATTATTTAACCACAAGCTCATATTACTGCATTATTTAGGTTTCTCTATATTATTCGGGTTTAGGTATGCGCTAAAATAATTTATTTTTATAACTATACAGAGAGTACATAAAATATGATTTCAGTGAGGTTTATAATAGTAACATACGCACGCAATTAAAGAATTAAAGATAGAAATAATACGGTTCTTTATGTTTTTTCATTTTCATTTAGAATCATCATGCTACTTCAGAAATAAATATTGCGAGATTTCACAATACTACAAAGACTGCGATGGGGTTAAGAGGATCTTATTTCTGATTTTTGATCTAGAATCTTGATTCGGGTTTTATCACATGTCGTTTCTAGTGATCAATATCCATCACCATTTGAGGTAACGGATAAGATGGACAACCAAACGTTGGCCACCACAAACGTCGCACTGTAACAAGTTTCATGTAGATATATTCTGACAAATTTGTTAAATGAATGTTAAATTTGTTGTTTGGAATAAAATCGTGAGCTATTACTCTCTTCCTAACTGCCACCGATTAAATTATAAATATACTATCACAGGCTCATTAAAATCGTAGATTTACGATCATCAAGAATAGCGGAAATCTGTTTATATCATTGATCTTATTGTGATGGTCATGCATTTTATGTTTTGCAAGAATTGTGAAAAATTATGATATTGAACAATTGTTAGTAATTAGTTTTGAACACAAGAGGTACAGTTTTAAATAGAAATTTGGTTACCACATAAAGCTTATAAAAATTGAAAATTTCCAATAATTTATGCATCACTTCGTTTATTTTACGCCGTTTTAAAATACTCGAGAAGCAAATAATTTATTCAATGAGATGAAGTTCATTTTCCTATCAGGACGTGATTTGCTTCGCTTCCTCTAATAAATAAGATTCCACATTTACTCAATCAATATTTTTTTCCCTGTTTCGCTAAGCTACAGACTTTTATTAGGTATAACCCAATTACGATATGATTGCTTACCGCCCTCGTAAAATGCAGTTTTCCCGCGCTCCGCTATCACCCGAAGCGCGGTGTTACCGACGCGACGCAACACGGCTTATCGACATCGGCGCTGGAAGGTGCCGTCGCCTATCGGCATAACGCCAAACTAACAACGCCATCGATGCTTCAGGGCAGTGCTGCTCGCAGTTGACACAGTCAGTTGATAAATAATACCCTGATGGCGCATACACATAAATCGACGAAGTGTTGATTTTAATAATGAATTTTCCGCGGTAAGATTTTTTCTTATCGCTTATGCTTAAGCAGGAAAATTTATATGAATCTAAGCAAACATGGAGATAAGTGTTTCTATTTAATAGGTTGGTGAGTTTCATTCATTACGCGAAACGAGAAATTAATAAAAAAAAATTAAAGCACTGTTATTTTTTTCGAATAAAAAGTCTTGTCTAAAGTGACCATTCTTATTGGCCGCTTCTTCTGAAATCTTCTATTTTTTAAAATATGTTTCGGATTATTATTAATACATGTTACAAATATAATCTAAACGTCGTTACTTAGGTACGAAGATTGAATAATGCCTCTAAAAGTAAGAAAAGAACTACAGCTTTGACCGTCTTAATCTCGCCCCGAAGTATATAATACTGTGTTCATATATGTAGGTATCTAGTTGGGGCTTCATTTCTCATCCAAAAGTAGAATTTTAAACGTATGCACTCGACTTCAATTTATTTCATTGTCAGATAACGGACAGAGCGAGCTCCTTTTTCAACGTCGAAACATTTTCCGTACCAAGACGCGGCGAAATTGCCGACCGTCTATCGCATCGTGACTAAATGGATTGGCTCGCTTAGAATTCGAAATATCAACTCAAAATTCCGCACTTATAAGATACACACGTCACATACATCTTACCCGTTAGATATGCGGTGTATGTAGAAGGGAAACCCCCGGCAGATATTCCCTGCGGAGCGCCCCAATCGTATTTGGCGTCGTGTATCAAGGATGCGGTTCGTTGCACTCTTTATATGCGGGAAGGATTTCCATTAGAGGGAAATGCACCGTACTTGCTGAAGTTTTGTATTATTGGTTGCCTATGTGACGGTAGTAGATCCAATATATAATAGAGTAAAGTATGAAAAGAGATACCGCCGGTCGTCTGTTATTAAATAATGCATTATATTAACACTTAAATCGCAATATATAAACATATGGTTGGTACATGTGGCCGCCGAAAGTAGTTATTCTGATGATGGTATAAATTGCATGGGTTACAGAAAGGTTTTACTAGGTCAAACTGAAGGAATTTTACAGTGTTTTAAAGATATTTGAGCACCAGTAAAGGCAGTGAAGTGTAAATTGTAGAGTTCTTGGCAACGAAGAGCAATGAATTATCCATGAAAGGAAGATTGGCAAAGCTGGAGGTGATGTGCCGTTACGTCTTATACTGAATGATGCAATAAATATCGATGAGGTATTAAATCACGTTAACCCAAAATGTAGAAGACTTGTGAATGTGTGGGGAAGGAATACAAAAAATTGACATAGCACTAGGAATTATAAATATCTACCTTTAAAGTGTTATTTGTGAGAAGTTCGACGTATTGAATTTATCAAAAAGTAAAGCTTTGATACTTGCTATATAAAAATTGATACTGGAAAAGGATCTCCGCTAGAAAACAGTACATGAGGATGCGACCTTCCATCAATTTAGATTTTAATGTATACGTACAGAAAGCTACTGAGAATATTTTCTTTTTGTTTACTTGATTAGAGCTGATTACACTGTATAGAGTGTACCTCTACCTCAAAACTTGTATTGCATAAAAATGCATAATATGCGTGTTTTATTTAGACTACTGCTGCTGCTGCAACTCGTATAACCTTAGAGTTTTCAGATTTCTGCAATTCATAGCTTCTCAGACATAAATAGCCGGCGCAATTAAGGTGCCCATAGTTATTACGGTAGTATCTGATTGTACAATTACCGTTCCGTTATCGAATACGTCCAAAATGAAAATTTAATGCGTGGTCATCTTATCGGAACGTAAATATTTCAGTGAAAAATGGCCGTGCTGTTAGGTTCGGGGCCATAAGCGGTAAAAAAGGGCAAACAGGGGAACAAGTATTGGATGGTTAGATTTGAAGCAATAAATTTCTAAAGAGGTTTATTTGCTCTTACGAGCCATAGTCAGCGAATAGAAATATTGGTTTTAAAATTGCATGTTGGATGTTCCAACAGTCGTACAGTGCACGAAAGGCTAGCTTTAATATTTCAAAGTTCGATTGGAATCACATTACTTCTCGAATTTTATTGTGACTTTCGTCTCAGAAATTCTTCATTTAGGCGTCAGATACGTTTGGTAATTTATAGTTGGTAGCCTTAGTTTTATACAATAATATTTTTCTAATTTAATCGTTTAAAAATAGTAACTCACTGAATATTACTTGTGCTAGACTTCAATCGGCGTCCATTTTTATGCTGCTCAAATATTTACATGACATTCTTGTACATAACGGCATAATTTAGCAAATTTTAATAGAAAATAAGAAGTAATTCAAAGCCCTGCATTAAATTTTACAAAAAGGCAGTAGCTGATGATACTTACGTGCCCCAAACTTATTTGCTCCATTTTGTACTTAAATGTCTGTACGTTTTAATGAAATTTATTATTTCCTTTCTTTGCTATGTAGAACGTACTGTAAAGTAGCACAGCAAGTATAATAAAGCAAAAAGTACTTTACGTTCAGTAGCACGAGAATGCTACAGAAAACTTCATTCGTTGGTGGTGTTACTCCTTTTTTTATTCTATTTTAACACCGCCGGCTGACCCACAACCGTAATAGACCAAATTTTATGATTTTTAATATACTCCAAGTTTTCCGCCATAAAAACAGCTCTCCTGAAAACAGTAAAACAGTCTGGTACCTTTACAGCAATAAACTGAACTTTATGAGTAAACAGAGAATAAAACTAACGAAGAAAGTCGTAAATTGCAACAGTAATGAAACAATACGTGTATGTTATTGTATTTTTAAATGTTGACCTAGTCTTTAAAGTAATTGAGTTTCACTTTCCATAAGATTATGAAAATGCTGTTGCTTCTTTTTGCGAAATTTGGTGTTTAATAAAAACGGCGATAACGGAATGCCATTGGAAAGGAGTAATATGGTATGAAATGCATAATGGATGAATAGTTTAGTAAAGTATGGTATCCCTTCTGTGCCTACTGTGGGCATAAAGCGCTTTAATTAATATTGAATTAACCCAAAGAGTGTCGCTGTGAATATCCACGTTGAAATTCTATCCTCATAATGGAAACCGGATGTATTTTATATCAAGTTGTGTATCCTTATACCTTTGTTAAGAAAATTTCACGGTCGTATTGAATAACACGTTGTCTAATCGTATTTATATCAACAGAGGTTCGACTAATTTAGTTTTTAAGGCTGTAGGAGAACGCAAAAGTAGAACGCTCTCTATATGAAGCATATTATGTTGAAACTAAAACAAGCATAAGACGTAATATAAAATATGTTATGGGGCAATTTTAGATGAATAAGATAACAGCAATATGCATAGAAAGGACAGAAAAGGTAACGAAGCCAACATATGTGTCATCACTTTTTTAAACTTGATATGGCGGTCCTATAGTTTATTTAAAAAACTTTTAATCGGGCAGAAGTCTGCATCTACGTAAATGTTATCATTATTTTTCATTAGATCGTGTTCTTATTTAGTTAAGTGTACAAACCCACAAATGTATTAACCAACACGTCACCATACAACCTGTCGTTTTTAATCAGAGATATGCATGTGAAAAGTAATCGAATCCTAGTGTACATCTTGATTGGCTAAAAGTTGCATACACGTGACATGTTATCATTCACAACGGAACGGTGAATTGCAATGTACAATGTGAAAGCAAATATTTGTGTTACTGAATTGGATTTGCTGATAACTAGAGCGGCGACGTTGCAGTTTGTCATTGACGTTACATGGCGGCAGGCTAAGTCTCGCTTGTGTGTAACTCGCCACGTAGGAAGTAGGTAGAGAGTGGCCCAACGAAACCAATTTACAACGAACAATTGAGACAAATATATCATAGTTAATTCCTTTTACGATCGCATCGAAAACGTACTTGACGATTAACAAAATATAACTTTCAATTTATCTACGCTGCTGCATATATCGGATCGACGCTTGGTTGACTAACACTTGCTAGCAAACTGCACCGAACGTCCTCACTCTAGTAATAATTGAAGTTAGCACAACAAATAGTGCGAGGTGACGCTATAATAAAATGCCCGTACATCTACAAGCGTAATGCATATAATTTACATCTATGTTATTGCAAATATCTACGACATGCTGCCATTGCTAATGCAAAACAAAATTGTCTACGTTCCATTCAAAATATAATTTATAAACCAATGTAGGGTAAGAGCAGAATCAATTATTATAAGCTCCTACTCATCCACTTTTTACGAATAGAATAAGAAGAATATTTTTCGTTGTTTGTACCAAATTGAAACTATGAAACTTTTTCACGAAACGATAGGCTTAACATCTTTCACCAAGCTACGGAGCTGTTTCGCATTTATCCTATCTACTACATGGTAACAGTAAAATAGCCGATATGCGCTTTGCAAGGTTTCGGCAACGTTTATATGTACGTACTAAATAAAAATAAAATGTACGTAACCAAAGGGAAAAGTAGATAGACCGTTATTTATATGCATATGTAACTTAAATTTAACACGTACGTGTATATATTTGCACGTGCACGAACGCCATTCATTCAAGACAGTAATCGCAATTCATGCATTTGTGATACCGTGAAATGTAAATTCGTTTAAAACCCGCCATCGCTAAAGTTCACGTCCTTTCGCAAGTCGCCACAACCACTAGACATCAAGTCGCCGTTAAGTCACGTAGTGTTTATCATCGACGGCGATGGAACGAAAATGAAGGCGAAAGAAAACGGGGAGTCAATACTTCAAAACGTTGGTAGTCCACAAAGGAAACGAACAGCGAAACCATAGGGAGAGTACAGACATACAGTCGGTTGTAAAAACCTTTGTGATTTTGTAATTTTGCGCGGAATTAACTGGTAATCTGGTAATGAGGTATATTAGTAGCTTTGGAACTATTACAGTGGCAAAAATGGTGCAATTTGCCATTCTATTCCCTATTCACTCTCTGATAGGAAGTCACGATTATATAAAGTTCAAATAAATCATCTATTAATCCGTCTAACTCTTCTGCTTCTTTTTCTAACGTGTAATGCATGCAGTTTTCCCACTTTGCTGCACAGACATTATTGACAGCTTGCCTCAGGAAGCTACTTTCTCCTTGAAACAACTTTCTCTGCAATTTCCAGACTGCAAGAAATATTTTTTTGATCGTAATCATTCTCGAATGTACTCTTTTTTCAACAAGAGGATAGAATCTCCACATCGGGATTATAGAGTTGCGAGTTCTCAGAACCATTTCTTAAAGGGGGCAAAATTTATCTCTTCATGATAGTCAGCGATCTTTTCACCCTTTAATATGTGCCTGATGTACAGCGCTTTTCATATTTTCGTCAAGTGTTTCCAATTTGGAATAGCGACTGGAACTGTTTTTCGATGCAATGAGTTGACCTTTTTCTTTATATTCCTTCACAACTCTCTTCGGCGTTTTGATATGTGTGCAAGGATATTATCGCACATACACAGCTGATGGAAAATACATACTTGTGGTGCATCTAACTATCGGAAATATCCGATGCAATTGCGGTAACGCTCTTGTCGCCTCTTTTCAATGATAACATCTTGAACATATTCAAGATGTCCTTTTATTATCCAGAAATAAATGTCCGACACGTGAACGCTTTATTGGCGGATTAAGCGTTGAACTTGAGGGACTTACTTCTTTGCTCATTATTCAAGGACCTAGCTCCAAAAAGAACCAATTTTTCACCTTTAAAAGTCGCAAAATAACCAAGTTTCAATCATTTATTATAAACACTAAAAATTACTTTTTGGGCGAAAATTTAAATCACTCTTCCTCGAATCATATGAGTCTAATAGGCACGTATGGGTGGTGTCGATATTCTTCACGAATGCGTCCGTCGATACACACCCCCCTAACATAGTACACACGACGTTCAATTGTTACCGCGTGTGCACGTGTATTAGACGCATGTATACGCGTTCTCTATGTTTCCGTGTGTGTAGGAGTGCAATAATGTCACCCCGCGTGCGCGACGCCGCGCTCAAGCTACGACTTACCCCGTTCTATTTCGGTTCGCGCACTCTTCACATCGCTCGCTTAAATTGTTCGGTGGGCGTTTTTCGGACTTATCTCGCCGCCGGCGGCGGACGCTTCGTCATCCACGGGCTACTGAAATATCGTATTTTAGTCGGTGTGGCGCGACGCTTGGTATAACTCTTCTCTCTCGCGTAAGAGACTACTTATATACTTCGTGTACAACAACGGGAAGACGCGATTATACGTCACGATGAACTGAAGCGATGTGTCGCATCAGCGCACGAGGAGTCGCTCAAAATTAACATCCAGCAGCCGCCAGGGGATCATTCTGCCGCAAATCGGGCGTAATAATTTAGCTAATTGCGACCGATTATCCGTGACGTTTTCCGTGTGACAATTGGTGTTTCAGGATTGTGCGCCGGTTACAGTACATATAGCACCGGCGAAAGTTGTCTCATCCATGGAGGCGTAAGTTTACTGAAATGATTAGATGGTTTCAGTTGATAAAGTCGATAGGTTCCTGTTTCAAGTCGTGCTTGCGGAACGATATGCTAAGTAGGATAAAGGATTTGCGAAAATCCTCTTATCTACGGATTTAAAAGGGTTTCCTAAGTTGTAGATTTAAGTTAAAGTATACGCATTTAAAGTACATTAATGGGAGTTCAGAAATTGTGCTTTCTTGCTTTCATATTGAAGATTCCAGCGCATGCATCGGTTACTGTAATTGCTTTAGGATCTACAGGCCCTGATTACAGTAATTTAAAGGCCCAGTAATGAAACAACGGCTGATATTTTGTCTGGTTTTTTACACGGTGTCAAACCATTAGTGGCCAATTTTCTAATTATCTTTCGTTTATATTCATTAACACATCTTTCCGTGTTTTTGATGTATTAACCTATTTGAAATTGAAAAAGCTGGAGGTAATGTAGCATAGCTGGATAAATGAAATCAATTTAATATTTAATTATAAATATGCGATTAACCAACAAAAAGGGGATAGTACCATTAACGATCACCACATTGAACAAAATCCTCTCTCAATCAAAAGCATTAACTCTATTAAACATCCTCAACGACTTAACTGTGACGAAGGCCACTGTAGAAAATTTTTACATACATATTAAATTTCCTCATAAGTTTCCGAATACGAAATTCTTAAACTCTCAGAGCATAGATTACCGATATTTCCACACCTTTTTTTGGATATACATTAAGCAGTATAGAAGCACGTAAAACCTAATAGCCTAAGTGCTCGTTTATAACTGGCACGGAAGATAGTGACACTGAACTCCGCCTGCTCTATACAAAGCTTTTTCTATGTAAATACGAAGCTTAAGAATGAAACACCACACCCTATAAACAAGTGTCAGAATTCGTTTCTGTAGGTATTCAATCTTCGGATAGACGAAGTATTCCTTTTGCTCGTTAAATAAACTACACGTATTATCGATTCTTCTCCTTAGATTTACAAAAAAAAAAGGCGCCAGCATCGTCTGTGACTTGCTTCGAAGTAATAATTTATTGTAATAACGAGATCGCGTATTAAACAAGTCCTAAGAATAATTTGTTGTAATAGTAAGCCACTTAAAAATTTAGTATTTAACTTTCTCTCTTGAATATATTCCTGTATAAATTGCTTTTGTAGATAAACAAGTGCGGCAATCTATTTGGCTTATCAACTTAAAAATACATATCTTGTTTAACGAAAATTCTCAGATTGTTAGTTACTTTACAAAGAAATATCGAAATAAATTATAATTTTGCAATTAATGGACGTTTTTTGTTGCAATACATATGAATATGCGGTAAACAAGCTTAACAATTTTATTTGTAATAAATATTGAACAAATATGTACAGAGTATGGCAACTATGTATACGCGGTGAATTACAGCTTATCTAATCTCATTTAATTGAAAAATTTATGACCGAAAATTATTTGAATTATACAAGCTGTTTAGTTTGTCTGGTACGTTATTTTTCCTTGTTACGTTAAACGGAACTGCCTGTATATTACTGTATATTTAGCTTTCCAATTAAAAACAGTGATGCACCAAATACTTGAAATTCACTATTCATCGAAAATAATTGCAGTTTTTCTCTTATTTGTTATTATTTTACAAGATTTTTTACTGTCGTTGTGGCAATAGTCTAAGTTTACTAATCAACTTCAAACATTGATATTTTACCATATAAGGTGTTCAAGAAAGTAAGATTAATTGGAATATCCTTAGCAATAAAGACAGGCATCGAGAATATTTCGTAGCAACCTCTTTTAATAATTGTGCGAGGGTGTATGTTATGGATTACCAGTATTTGCGCCGTATTTCAGCAACTTTCCGATTAGATGATGCGAGTTAGCAGATAACACCAAATTTCCGTTCAGGAACGTGGTGAAATTAAAATCCTTAATTAATCATATTGCTCTTCTTCTTTTTCACAGCTCGCTGATATTTTCGGTATCTTACAATTTAAAACTTTCTAGTTGTCCAAAATAATCTTATTACTTCTTATTCACTGGGGAATCTTTCCTTCCCTAAGATTTAATATTGCTTTAAGCTGTATAAGAATTGTTCCTCTAAATATTGTAGATGCACTGGTGTTCAGCATGATCAGCAGAAATTATTTTCGTAAACTTAACGAGAAAGAATAAACTGAAATTGTGGTATCAAAACTAAACAAAGGAAGCGCAAAAGCTAAATATTCGAATGCGTTCTCTTCGTTTAGGGATCTGTTCGAGTAATTACACTTTATTGATTACATAATTATCAACGGAACTAGTAATAGGGATGATTTGCTACGAAAAAAGATGATTAGCCGAGGTTTTTTTTTGTCCATAACCGAAAACATTCCTTCTAGTCTGCATTCATTTATATTAACCTCATTGCTTGCTACAATTATCGATTAAACGCATATTATTGAATATCTAAAGTATTTTCGTTTTCCGTTCTTGCGTTTGGGAATATGCCCGTATGCATGTATATCAGGATTAAATCGATAAAGCCATAAAGGAATAATCTTGCATATTTTATGACATTATATTGTGTGAGTCATACTTATTATCAGTCATTTTATTGCGTGCATATGGAGATAACGGCATACACGTAATTATTAATATCGCCCTGTTTGGCAAATATTCGTTGTGACCACGTTTCTCAAAAATATGCGCCTATTTTTGTATGTAAATGTATTGCTTGTGTAATGTTTCAATTAACGTCTCAGAGCTTAGCTGTCATCAGCGCCAGTCTAATAACTCCAGTTTTTCCACTTATCCGAAGATCCCTCTAGTAGTAAAGAACTTGGTTTATGGAATAAAGTTTCTTTTTCTGGCCTATTATGGGGCGTGGGTGGTATAAGTCCGACCAACAACGGTAGAAGAATCCTATTTGGAAATTAAAGTGTGGGTTGTATTTACTATTCAGAAGTAGTTGACTTTCAAAAGGAAACCACCATAAACATTAGGTTAGTTTTCGCTTGAATCTCAAACACCCATCTAGAAATAATTAACATAGTATGTCTATTTCCAACAGACTTTGCATATTACGTTCAAGTGGTTTCTGGTGTCAGTATTGTTTGGTTACCGTAACAGAAATAAACAAAGCATTGCTCTTCTTAACTGTTGATTCAGAATTTCAAGTTGCTTACGAAATAAAATGTACCAAAGTTGAAAAGTTGAAACGTACGATTTATGTATGAAATCAAGGATAAGGCAGAAACGTGTGAATCAGCTTTTACAAGCGATTGTGCAAATGTATCAAGCGTTCACTGTAAATAGATAAATGTAGATAGCTAATAACACGAAAAGTTTTCGTCGATTATCTCCTCAGATACGCATCTGCGGTATGCGAAGT